>VDFB02160912.1:0-13580 GCA_007258455.2 Sequoia sempervirens | reverse complement strand
ATTGCATTGGCCAATGAGAAACATCAGCACAGTTGAGACCCAACTACAAAGACCTTGGGAGCTAACGCATCCATTTGTTGCCTTTCTCTTTCAGGAGAAGCAAAATAGCAATATTTTGCTTGCATTGTTGTGGTGCCAAGATCACCATCAATAGGATGGTAATATTGTAATTCATGAATTTAGTTTATGTTATCTTTTATGATTGCATTGCTTGTTGAATTCATTTCTTTATAATTTCATTTTATGAGTAGGTTGGGATTTTTCTTTGTTTTGATCTCATTCATTTTATTTCATTTTTGTTTCCTTATGCTTATTTTCCCCCTTACACCCATAAAGAAATCTTAGTAGGAGTGTTGTGAAGTTGTTCCAAAAGATCATACTCCTTTCCACTATGTGAAGGTAAATGAGGAGCACTAGGAAAAATGGGTTGAGGAAGTGTTATAGATGTAGGAATGGTTTGTGGTTTCCTATTATTCCTTGTGTTATATGTATGAGCAACAGTATGATAACTTGGTTGTTGTGAAACATTGTTACTAGTGAGTTGCCTTGTAAAATTTAAGATATTTCTTGGAGGTTTTGGTTTGTTTTGAGGTGTTCCTATGATAAGCATAGGTTTGGTTTGATTTTTTGGTTGTTGTGAAGGTGGGTAGATGATATGTTGAGGTGTGATTGTATTGACTACTTTTTGTTGTGTTTTGGTATTACAAGCCTTAGTGGATGATCTTGGTGAGAGGAAATCCTCAAGGGCTTCATCTAACATGTCAAAATCATCACAACTAAAGGGATTGAGGGATAGATAAACTTGTAGAAAGAGATTTTGCATGATTTAGGTCTCCGAAAATGAAAAGCTGAGTGGCTAGGTTATTGTTTATATTTATTGTTTCTAATTGCAAAGTGATTCTATAGTGACAATTTTTTTTTCCAGCATTTTGTTGAAATGTAAATGCAATTGTATGACAATGTATGAATAAAATGACATTTTTTTAATGCACTTTTGAATGAAATTCTAATCTAAATGACTAAAACACACCTTAATGCAAGCTACTATGCAAAATATATACAATATTTTTGGATTTTTATGAGTTTAAATTATGCAAATATGTAATATGTAACCCTAAATGAAATGCAAAACAAGATGATGCAAAACCTAGATCTAGGACATCCAATCAAAAAAGTATGATGTAAGAATGTCAGGTTCACCAAAATGAAATGGGGGGAAAGGAATACCTAAAGTTTTATTGTGTGTAGAAAACTTAGGAATCTCAATAGGTGTCTTTCCCTATGGATTTCATTAGGAAAGAGATCAGAACGTGTAAAGATTGACTTTCAACCTCAATGGTAAGTCAATCAAACCTAGATCTTAGTACTTAGGATAGTAGGAAAGATCTGGAAACAAATGAAAATGATTTGAAGCACTCAAACTAAATGAACAAAAAGGCCTACAAATTTTAGAATGTACAAAAATGAAGAATGATCATTTGTAGGCAGATTTGAGAAGGGTTTGATGTCATGTACCTATCACCAAAAGATATTTTTGAGACTTGCTCAGGGACTGTTTTTCCCATGGGCAAATGGGTCTTTGTATCCCTTTCCAAAATATTAAAAATTGAAGTTGTAGCCCTTTGTTTGCACTTTGTTCCTGTGCTTGCAAATCCTCATCTTCGGATCCGAACCTACAATAAATCTGCAAAAAAAAAAATGTTTGTTTGTTTGTATGAGGGTTTTCCTCAATCAAACCCCATGTTTGGTAATTAAACCTTGATAAAAGACAAATATATGATAAATGATAGTGTGTGAGTTGTAACCTTAAATGCATATAAGGTTGTTATGAGCTAAAAATGCAAAGAAACCCTACTCAAGTGCATTAGAGTATGATTCTTATATGATAATGACAAGATTCACTTAGGGAGAAGTTGAAAAACCCTAAATAAATCTGAAACACAATGACACCTTGTTGTAGGTTGCTAGTAGAATGAAGCTTGAAGATGAGAACACTAGGAAACAAGTCATTAGGTTAGAGGAAATGGCCAAATGCATCTCCCACACCTAGAATCCATCATGTTCTTCTATTGGCATCAACCTTCAATCATGTGACAAAAGCTTGATCAAAATCTGCAAATGGACATGAAGACCTGCAATTACAAAAAATGTTGCCCCAAGACTCTGAATTTTGCTTGCTTGAATATTATCTCCTTTTTATCTAGTTTGAAATGGTGAAAATATTAGGCTTTTATAGGCATTTCTCTAATTTCCTAAATATTAGATCTTGATAGCCAACATTTACAATTTGAATTTGTGGCCTTAAAATTCTTCCAAAAACATATTTTTAAATGGGTATTGGCACTTAAAGGGGATGCATTCGCCCATGAGCGAATGGGTCCTGGCCTATAAGTCCAAGACACACATGATCCAAGGCATACTAATAGTTGAATGCATTTATTCAATGCATGTTTCAATGTCAGAAAATGATAAAAATAGGCCTTGAGATGCATAATAAAGGGAATTAGGGCCTATTTAGGAAGGGTGAAAATGTATAAATGTAAGGTCACTAAAATAGGTCCAAACTTAGCATGAAATTATACTATCACCTACAGGGGAGTACAATTTTTTATACTACATTTTTATTTTTTTTCTAGCTATTGTATAATAAAAAAAATAGTAAATTTCTCTAAAACTAAAATTCTACTCTATAATACCCTTTTTTGTAATAGGATACCAAATCTTGTGTCCTTTCACACTATAATTGTAACTAATGAAAATATATTTGACTATAATATTCTCCAATTTAGTACACTTCTCCCTTGAGATATGTGCATATGAATCACAATAAAAAATAAGAAAAATTGCCAATGAAGGATTTTATCCTAAATACACCTCCATAAGCATTTTATCAACATGAGTGTATGTAGGAGACTTGTTAATCAAATAGCAAGCAATGGCTACAATCTCAACCCAAAAACTTTTCCAAGATAACTCCAATAAGAATACAAAATTATCTTTTTCTTCTTAATACCATAATCCTTGTAGAAATTATTAAAATTTATAGAACAATACTCACTTGTTAGTCCTCAAACATTTAATTTTCTTTCTAGTTTGATTTTATGCCATAATTTTGAATTCATTAAAATAACTAAAAAATATTGATTTGATTTCAAGAAAACAAACCCATGTCCTTCTACTATAATTATTAATAAATGCAACATAGTAAATAATTTTTATAATCAAAGGAACATCAATAGGACCAAACACATATGAATGAATAAGATTCAAAATTATAGAAGACTTATTATAACTTAAATAAAACTAAACATGAATTTTTTTCTATATATGGAGTTTTCACATAATTCAAATTTGTGTTTACAATTAGATATACTTTTAACAAGTTTTTTATTCTTCAAGGTTCACAAAACCTTCTCTCTAATGTGGCCTAATCTCTCATACCATAAATTTGTATTTTCAACTAGTAACTTAGAATCTAAAGAAAGAGCACCCTTAGGCACCTAAAAAAACATGAACATCCACTAAAGAAAATACCACTATTTTATCAAGTAGAAGAGATGAAGACTCAATTTTAATAAAAGTAATATTGCATTGAACGATATATGCATCAAGATGAAACAAAGTACCTAATTTGAAACCTATAGAAATCACCATATAAACTCTAACCATCTTGTATCCTACATGAAAAATTACAAACAAAACATTCACATCTATTAATTTTCTTATGTAGAAAAGGTTTCAATCTAACCCTAAGATATGTAAAACATCACTAAGCCCCTAAAATCTACCATCAAGAAAGTTAATTTCTACTCTACTGTGAACAAAAAAATAGAATAAAAATGATCACATAAGTACATCTTACCTCCATAAACTATTCATACTATGAATTGAATCTTTTTTAAATTCACATACATTTATTCAATATGTAGATCATAAGATGTAGGAATGGAAAGCAAGAATCTTATAGATAATTTTTTTACAATGTGATAAAATATCTCACTATAATCAACCCCCTCAACTTGGGAATAACCTTTGAAAACCAATTATGCCATGTACTTTTTAACATTGCCATCAAAATCCAATTTATTTTTCAATAGCCATTTAAAACCACCAAGTTTGAATCCTTTGAAAAAGGTACAAATTCTCATTTACCATTTCTTCATCCATGGCTATTTTATAGGACTCTACATTATGCATACTTAAAGCATCATGCATAGTTCTAGGTTCATAAATGAGCATTTAAAAGAAAACATGCATCTTCAATCATTAGGGGAATACCTTTTTGGTGGTTCTCTATGTCTAGTTGACCTTCAATCAAGCTGAGTTGGAGGTTCTACCTGTTATTCTGAAAAACTCAAAGCTTGAAGAGCTCTCCTCAACCTCTAGTCTCAATTGATATTTTGATTTTAATTTATTTGGCATGTAAAAGGGAGTTGAACCACATCTCTTCTTTTTTTCTAGCTATAGTACAATAGAAGAATAATTAATTTCTCCAAAAATAATGTTCTACTCTATAATACCTTTTCTTTGTAATAGGATACCAAAGCTTGTATCCTTTCACACTATAATTGTAACTAATGAAAATGTATTTAACAATTATATTCTCCAATTTAGTACACTTCTTCCTTGACATATGTGCATATGAATCACAATGAAAAATAAGAAAAATCATTAATGAAGGATTTTATCCTAAACACACCTCCATAGACATTTTATCAACATGAGTTGATGTAGGAGACTTGTTAATCAAATAGCAATAAATGGCTACAACCTCAACCCAAAAAAATTTCCAAGACAACTCCAATAAGAACACTCCTAGCATTCTCCATTAATATTTAACTCATCCTCTCTATAACTCCACTCTCTTGTGGAGAATACAAAATTATCTTTTTCTTCTTAATACCATAATCCTTGTAGAAGTTATTAAAATTTGTAGAACAATACTCACTTGTTAGTCCTCAAACATTTATTTTTCTTTCTAGTTTGATTTTATCCCATAACTTTGAATTCATTAAAATAACTAAAAAATATTGATTTAATTTCAAGAAAACAAACCCATTTCCTTCTACTATAATTATTAATAAATACAACATAGTAAATAATTTTTATAATTAAAGGAACATCAATAGGACCAAACACATATGAATGAATAAGATTCAAAATTATAGAAGACTTATTATAACTTAAATAAAACTAAACATGACTTTTTTTCTATATATGGAGTTTTCACATAATTCAAATTTGCAATTACAATCAGATATACTTTCAACAAGGTTTTTATTCTTCAAGGTTCATAGAACCTTCTCTCTAATGTGGCCTAATCTCTTGTACCCTAAATTTTTATTTTCAACCAGTAACTTAGAATCTAAAGAAAGAGCACCCTTAGGCACCCAAAAAAACATGAACATCCACTAAAGAGAATACCACTATTTTATCCAATAGAAGAGATGAAGACTCAATTTTAATAGAAGTAATATTGCATTGAACCATGTACGCATCAAGATGAAACAATGTACCTAATTTGACACCTATATAAATCACCATATAAACTCTAACCATCTTGAATGATCCTACATCAAAACTTACAAACTGAACATTCACATCTATTAATTTTCTTATGTAAAAAAGGTTTCAATCTAACCCAAAGATATGTAAAACATCACTAAGCCCCTAAAATCTATGATCAAGAAAGTTAATTTATACTCTACTGTGAAAAAGAAAAAGAAATGATCACATAAGTACACCTTACCTCCATTAAACTCTTCATACTATGAAATGAATCTTTTTTAAACTTCATATGAAAGGATGCACATGAGTTAATTTTAACCATGCATTGTAACTTGATCATGTTGCCAAAGCTATGATGAAGGCATCATCATTCTCCTTTTTGGATTTAGAATAAGAGTCAACTTTCTTTTTATTTTTCCCTTCTCTTTTTATATTTTTTGAAGTTGACTAAGCTTGCTACAATTCTAGCATATCACTTTGGACTTTATAGGAAACTTTGATCTCCTCTTAGATTTCGATATTGACTTTTCTCACTACTCGTGTTTCTTACCTCTCTCTTTCAATCTACCATGAACATTCAAGGCCTCTTTGGAACTGATATAAAACTTTATACTTTTTTATTTAGAAAGAAAAGAATAAATAACATCTTCAACCTTCAATACACCAAAATTAATCTTAATGGCCATTACAAGCCTATCCCATGAATTAGGAAAATAACACAACAAAGTTTAACATATTTATTTTGCATATATCTTCACACCCATTAAATTCAATTGAGATACAAACATATTTAATGTAGTTTGGTAGTCTACAATCTATCCACCTTCCTCCATTCTTAAGGAATACAATTTCTTGTATAGAAACATATTAACTAGAGACTTTGCTTGATATATTTCACCTAGTTTTTTCCATAATTTCTTTGTAGTAAGTTCTTCATAGAAATTAATTATAATTAAATTTTCAAGACATAATCTTATGAGATCCTTGAATTCCATGTCCATAATGTCATATTGAGAGATTGTAGTTGCATCAATAGGTCTATGAACATGCTCATCAATGGCTACTCATAGATAATGATCTACCAACAAATCCTCCATTTTTATTATATAACTTGAACTTTGAAAATAAAAATTAACCTTAATCCTCCTTGATGTGCTTTCCATATGTATTTCTTGCAATAAGACCACAAAATTCTCTCCTACAAAAGCTCCCACTCAAAAATATATTAACTCAAAAAACCCAACAACCCAACAATTGAAACTAAAGGTAATCAAGCTTTGATATAGTTTGTAAGGAAGTAAGGGCTAGTGTAATCAACTTGATGTGAAAATCTTGAGAGAAGTGTACAAAAAAACTTTTAAATTTAATCTAAACTATTAGAGAAAAATAGAGAAACACGTATAATAACATATTCAATAGAACACATAAAATCAATATTTATATGGGGAAACCCTTTCAAGAGAAATCCCCACACTCTAAAATTTGATCAATGTAATATTTAAATCCAATAAAAGATTAAAAAAAAACTTACAAAGCTATCATTTACAAGAGTTTCACCATCATATTTTTTGAGGTGATTTTAATAGCATTCTAGTACTTGCAAATTTATAAATCCATATAACTCCTCTAATACCTAATTTATAGAGAGATGAACAAGATTAAAATGATTTGTGGTTATAACACCATGTGCCAAAACACTTACAAGGATGGCATCCAATTTCCAATGCCACCTTTGGAGATTCCCACTAATAGGCTAAAAATTAATGAACATATTCTCTTACACTCTTATAGGTATCATAATTGTATAATTTTAACCACCCAACATGGGTTCCCAAATTATCATTATTCTTCATCTCAAAATAGGAACTTCATGAAAAATAATAAATACTATCATATTTTGTTAAAAATCTGAAGTAACTCCCTCTATTCTTGGATCTTACACACCATATGAATCTATCATAATTTGACATAGGATCCCATGAAGGTAGGTAATTTTAAATCCATTATAGATAGGAATATTAAATACATCTTATAACACTACACAAAGTATCAACATGTGGCATATGATGCCAAATAAAAATCCCACAACCCATTTGGGTGGAGCAGATAATTAAATAATATAAAATGTGAAAATTTAAAATAATCAACAAAAAAACTTAGTAATTGCCAAGGTCAAGACATCTTAATTCCCAATAATCCTAGTTAGCCTAGTTCAAGTGATTGGGTCACCTAATTGACCTGCCTTAGTAGAAGGGGTAACCTAATTCATGCCCCAGTAAACCCCAGAGGGTCCAAAAATAGAAAATTACATGTGAAAAATTGTAAGAGGAAAGTGCAAAAGGGACCTAAACATAAAACCTTAAGCATAATAGTACTGCTCCTAGAAATTTTTCAATCTTGAGCATAATACTACTCCTTGACTCATTCTTTGTATCAAAAAAAATTTCCTTATCATTCTTCTCTGCTTATTTCTTTCCTTGATTATCCTAATCTAATCTTCCATTTCTGACAACATTTTCGGACTAAGGCTAATCCTATTTCCTAGCTTATCCCAGCTTATAGGAATTTAGCCCTCCCTTCCGTATAATGTTTCAAATAGATAAAACAAATTATTGCGGAGTGATAGGAATTATTGTACTACAAATATTCTACAAATCCATCAAGACTTGGTTTACCCTTTTTGTCTGACTTACCTGCCTCATGGTGATATGCTAAGCTTATATTCAATTGAATTTTCAACAAGGTGATTATGGTTTACACAAAACCTTAATTTTAGTTGTTTGTCCCCATTTGAGATACCCTCCTCAGGAACACCATGCAATCAAACACTACATTACACAAACTTGTAGTTATGACTGGTACCCCACTTGTCAATTTTTTTTCAATATGAAATTGGCTACCTCGATGAGCCTATCCATCACTACCAATTAATAATATACCAAATCCCCGACATAGGAAGATCAAAACTATACAAATGATCTGCCACTTCCTCTCTAGAATTTCCTAAGAATGAAAAAGTCTCATCAGGTAATGACATCCTTTCTTCACCCTCTAGCACTCTGGACTACTTGCTACAAACCTCAGGCACCTCCTTTAAAATTAAGTAATTTATGATCAGCAAGGCCCTCAGTGGGATTGCAGGGCAGGGTTTAGGTTTGATGGAGGTGGGTGGGTGGGGTGGGGTGTCTTCAGGAGGATGTTTGATGAGGTGTGGTCAGGGAGTTGTCCTGGAGTGCTTGTTTTCCTCTTGGGGTGGGCTGGATTCTGGCAGTCTGACCCCATCAGGCCATTGCCCTCTCAGTGGTGGGGTGCAGTGGGAGGATGGGAACGTGCCAGGAACTTGGGTGCAGGAGCAGGGGTGGGGCAGAAGGAGTGGGCCCGGGACATGGGTTGGCGGGACTTAAATATCTCAAGTAATCCTTCCAAAACAAGAACTTTTAGAATTGTATTGTAGTTACTTCCCTTCCCTTTGGTCAAAAGCATTTGATTTTTTCCTAACCATTCAAATCTTTCACTAATAGCTTCTATAGCTTAGCCTTCAATTCCAACAACTTTTTTGCAGTCATAAGAAACTTTAGATATAATATTTTTGATCCAAGAACCATTTCTAAGGAAAAGTCAAACAACTTTCTCATATTGAAATACATAATCAAACTCTATTGAATAGGGTACATATCTGTATCCATATACTCTTCTTCTTCCCCTCCTTGGTGTTTCCAAGATTCATAAACATTAATCATCTTAAAAGTTGAACTTCATGTAATCTTCTATTTCTTCTAATTCGATCAAAATGATTTAACATTATTCTTGTTGGCTTTCTATAGTTGAACGACTGTTACTTTCCTTATCGTACCCTCACTTGGTATACCTTGCAAATAATTTTTGTTCCCAAGGTGATCCAAATATTCTTTTGATTTGGCAACATAGTCTTCTTCCATATCCAATTATCTCTGAAACATCAAGTCCAATGATCTAAACATAAATTTACTTTTGTTGACAAACTTGTAAGTTCAATTTGAACTTCAACCAAACTATGCTCTATATGAGCTCTTGTCTAGTTAGTCTACTTTACTATCCAATTATTTGCCTTGCAACCAACTTTCCTAAGGAATTTTCATTTTAAATTCTTGGTGATTTCATTCTTTTCATAACCTTAGACACTTCAAGGGTTATTCAGTTTTGTTTCCCATTTTCAAGTCTTAACTCCAAATTAACCATGCCCATTCTAGTTGGTGGGATCATACTAGTTTTCATCTTTACTTTTGTGAGTCGCTTCCTTTTCTAACCCATTCTAGTCTTTGACCTTTACTCTAAGGTTCCAAACTTCATTCTTCAATTCACTTATCATTGCTAGATTTTAATCTAGTTTGAATCAAGATTATGAGAAGGTTATCCTACCTCTTGGATACCTCTCTAGTTGGTTTTGATTCACAGTATGATGAATTTTCTACTTCATCTAAAGTTTCCAATTTATGCTAACAATTTATTTTTCCAATTTAGCATTTGTATCAATATACCTAACCTTCTTTCTTAGCCTAGGTGTATTCCTTTCACAATCTTGGGGAATCTCTCTATGAGTTGTTGATTTTGAAGTTTTAACCTCTATGGACAACTCTTTCCTAGTCCTAAAGTTAGACAAATTTAAGGAAATTGGTTTCCTTACTATTTTTCTTGTTCTTATTTTCTCTACCATCTTGTCTTAAGAACTTTTCAAACATTAACCATCGATAATGTTTGCAGAAAACTTATGTAATGAGCTCATAGGTCCAAGTGTTGAACCTAGTAGCTCTGATACCACATGTTATATACCCAACGTTTACCCAACAATTTTCACCTATGTTTTAACCTAGAAAGTGAATAACATAAGTTTCCAAAGACATGGAAATGAAATTCTCCTTTTCAATAACATAATTACACATTACATAAACATTTTCCACATATCATTGCATAAATTAAATAATATTACATAATTCCAAGTAGATGAAATTCATCTTTCAAATACAATTTACAAATAGATTCAAGATCATATTTACAATTTCATAGCTTATAAGAGCTTAATGGTACAAGAGTATAATGGTAAATATGTCCACATTTGGAAAGAACATCTTCATCTTCTTATTTTTCACAAGCTTTGGCTACCAAATGCATGAGGGAGAGCATCACCCAAGTGCTTTTTTGCCAACCATAGACTTAATGTGGTCCCTTGCACATCTTCCTAATATGTAAGATGGCTCTACCCTTCAATAAAGAGTTTGGTATGGAAACCCTCTAGTATAATGCCTACTTGAGCATAGTGTTGTGTCCTATAGAACTAGTGTTTCCATACACTAGTTACCCGGCTTATATACATGACACTCCCTACTAGCTATGCAATCCTGGCTCACAGTGAACTGACAAAGTGTATGTAGTGGCATTTACACTTACTTTGGCCAAAGATTTTTCATACATGTAATAAAAAATCCACTTTCTATGAAGCGGTGTCATATATTTACCCACCCCCTTGCTCAACTTGGAAACTCTATTGACCTCAAATAACTCTTGACTAGATTTGACCTTAAGATAATAAACAAGATTCCATTCTAAAAAGTGATAGCACACTTATATTGATCTAACTGACTAATTAGGTTTAACCCAACCTCTTAAATACCCTTTTACACATTTGTAGAATTCATGTGTAAGGAAAGCTAAGTGTGGAAATGCCTTCCTAATTCCAATTCTTTGAAGAGAAATGTAGATATGTTACTCAATTTAAGTTACAATTCATTAAGATGCACATTTACAGGTAATGGAATAGACAATTAAAAAAACACACACAAAATTAAACACCAATTTTACGTGGGAAAACCCTTATGAGAGAAAAACCCACACACCAAGCAAAATCTCTTTGTATTATAGTAAATGGTGATTACATACAAAGTTGCAGAACTTCTGCTTCCAAGTGTTAATTCATGGTATCAATCTTAGCAGCATAACGTTACCCTGATCAACCTCGCTACAGTTCAATTCGAACAACACTCAAATTCAAATGTTACAGAATGTACAATGTTGATACAACATTTTTTCTACATTCCAAAACCACCAAGGAACTGTTCGATTTGAATTCCCCGAGCAACTGTCGTAAACGGTCTAATTGTTTACCATATTGGACCCTCAAAGAGACTCTGTTCAATCTCTCTTCAAATTCACCAAGTCACTTCGACAATCTCATCATACGCCAAACATCCAGTCACCCATCCTCTAATAGATTCATCCAATCCCAGCTCTCTTTCTTAGCATGATCAAGTCCCACCAAGGCACCCGCAGGCTGGCTAGTTACACCGCTCAAAGTATATCACCATTTTGATGAGACAATACATCATCTCCCACTGAAATAAAGATGTCACTCCGACTAGGGTAATTCTGCTCCATGTGGTCTCCACTGCAACCCATCAACCTATTAGCTCATCGAAGAGACTTACTTCAAAGTCCTAGTGAAATCACAAAGTCCCTCTGACAAGAGTTTCCAACATCCCATTGGCATGTCGAGGAGACATGACTCAATGTCTCGGTGACAACACAATGTCACTCTGATACACTCTCATTAGAGTATCAAGGAGACACTAAGAAGACTCCTGCCGAAGTGAACAACTCTTGCTGACAAAAGGAGAGTTAGCTTGATAAGGAAGATTTACTCAATGATGTGAAGATAAAACACAAACCAGTAAGTTGAAGCATGATTTCCAAAATGCTCCCACTTGACGAAGACTTACTGGATTCTTCCAGATCTCAACATTACTGAATGTCATAGGCCCCAAGGCCCATCAAACTGGCACACCACCTGTACTTGTTTGTTCTCATAGGTTTAGTCAATGCATCTGCGACATTTTCTAGAGTATCCACTTTTTCCAAATTAACCTTACCATCTTCCACATATCATGAACAAAATGATATTGAACATCGATATGCTTCATCTTGGCATGAAAAGTTGGATTTTTCGCCAAAAAAATAGAACTTTGACTGTCACAACAAATAGTAATTTACCCTACATTAAACCTAATATCAAAATACAAACGTCTAAGCCAAATGACTTCCTTGTCGTACATGAGTTGCTGCCATATACTCTACCTCAATAGTAGATAAAGCAACTACAGCCTGCCACTTGCTCATCCAACTAACTGCACTGCCATGTAACATGAAGATGTATCCATTAGTGGATCTTCTGTTGTCAATGTCTCCTGCCCAATTAGAATCTGCATATCCATGAATGCTAATAGATCTTTGTGAACCAATTGAGTTACCATGATAGCATAAAGCATACTGAGAGGTACCCTTCAAATATCTGAAAACTCTTTTCACAACATCCCAATGCGTTCTTCCTAGATTAGCCATGAACCAACTAAGTACTCCCATTGCTTTGGCAATGTCTAGCCTAATACAGACCATTTCATACATTAAAATGTCGACTACACTTGCATAAGGCACCCTGGTCATTTCCTCCATCTCAGTAGGAGATTTTGGAAAATCTTCAATAGAGAGTTTTGTTCCCTGCAACACTGAAACAACTAACTACTTGCAATCTATCATATTAAATCTTTCAAGGACAACATTGATATACTTACTCTATATGAGCCAAATCTTTCTATTTCCTCTATCCCTTTTTCTTTCCATTCCTAGAATATACGTTGTTGCACCTAAATCTTTCATTTCAAACTATGTTGACAACTGAGATTTTAAATAAAAAATCATACCCTTACTATTCCCAAAGAATAACATATCATCCACATATAGGGCTATAATAAGTAAACAACCATTTTCAAATTTAAAATACACATAATGATCTTATTTTGATCTTAAAAATCCCAATGACAACACAAACATGTCAAAATTTTGGTACCACATTCTAGACGATTGTTTTAAACCATACAGAGATTTCTTTAACTTGCAAACCATATTTTCTTTACCTCTTTCAATGAAGTTCTCCAGTTGGGACATATAAATCTCTTCTTCTAGATCTCCATGAAGAAATGTTGTCCTTACATCCATCTGCTCAATCTCTAAGTCATATGCAACAACAAGAGACAACCAAAATCTGA
>VDFB02160911.1:91697-135524 GCA_007258455.2 Sequoia sempervirens | reverse complement strand
ACTATTTCTATTTTCAGTTCAATTTTCTCTACGAAAGTTTGCATTTTGCTTGTTCCTACACTCAATTGTCCAATCTTTTTTGCAATATTGACATTGAAATTGGAATTTATCATTACTCTAACCATGAGAGTGATTGTGGTTGCTATCTCTGCCTCTTCCACTTGTAGCATAGAAATTTGTGTTTGCAGTTGGTCTTATGCCACCATGAAATGTGGTTGTTCTTTTCTTGGAAAATCTCTTCCTCTGCCTCTATTGAAATTTGATCTACTGTGATTTAAAAGCATGTTCAAGGGTAGAATTGACTGTTCTATTCAGCCTTTGATCATGGGTATGTAAAGATCCTAACAACTCATCATCAGACAACTTTTTCAAGTCTTTTGACTCTTTTATCGCCACTACAATGGAATCAAATTTAGGGGGTAGATTTCTAAGAATTTATCTATAACCTTTTGATTCTCTAATGTTTCACTATGATATCTGATTTGATTTACTACGCTTATTGCATGGGTTAAAAATACATCTATAAAATATGATCACATGTAAATTTTTAAAATTTCTTTAAGCATTAACAATTTAGCTATTTTAACCATGTTGTTTGTAAGCTCTCCAATGTTTGCTTAGATCTAATTGCTATTGCAACTCTAGGGAACATGGATTCTGTTGAATAAAAAACATGGCTGTTGTATTCTTCTTTTTATTCTGTCAACAAATCTTTCTCTACTTGCGTCAATACATTGTATGTTGGTTTAGGAAATCCAGTTTAAATGAAATCTCACATATCTTAAAAGCAAAAGATGATCTTCATTTTGATGCTCCAAAAAAGTTCTAATTCTTCTCATTGAAAAGAAAAAATTAAGGTTGAGTGAGACTAATGCACATACAAACCATAACAAAACTGAAAAGATTAACTTCACCTGGTGTGGAAAGCCAGCTTACAGCCAACAAGAGTAAATTAAAGAAGTCTTAAAAACCAAACTTGTGTATCATATATTTACCAAAATTAGAACAGAACGGAATCAGGATAAATGTATCATAATCTCTTTTGAAAAAGGGGGAAAATCTAAGACAAAAATTACCTGAATCTGTCTGTGAGAGGAGGCTTGGAGCAGCCTTGGCCATGATAAAGGTTTGCAGCATCAGAAGGTAGAGTTAAATTCCACTTCCTGATAGATGCCACTATGACCTGTGCAAATCCAGTGAATGGACTGCCTTGTGGATAGTCATGGCGGAAAAGGGGAGCTCCAACAACAAAGACAAATGTTGATATGAGCATAAGCAGCGTACAGATACCAAACCCCAAGCTCCAACTCACATTGCTTTGAATATAAACAATAACAGTGACGGCCAGAAGGAGAGACACACTAATTGCAAAGTAATACCAATTAAAGAAACTCTCTATTTTATTCTTCTCTTTGGATCCTTCCCCTTCTTCTTCCTGTTGGAACTGATCCGCTCCGAATGCCATGGAACATGGTCTTATCCCTGCAGACCCAATACATTTGAATAAGTAAACCAGCATAAGTAAAGCCCATTGTCCTTTGGAAGCCCTGTCACATTTTCTCGTTTTTTTCTGGGGGGCACTGCAAGGAGATGGTCGGAATCGAGGGATAAGTGCTGTGAGAGTCAGAAGAGACAATCCCTGCATATTAATCAAACAACAATATATGATCACTAATTGAATATTTGTCATAACCAATCCAACAACATATCACTAATTTACAATTTCTGATTACCTTCTGTAATCACTTTTACAGGTTCTACAGAAGAGCTTAAATAACAGGTGAGTTGTGAGTTCAACTTAAATCCAACAAAAAATTAATGCACAGTCGGAAAATATTTGAGTATACTTTAGTAAGTAAAATGATTTCACTGTCACCTGTAAACCTCAAGTTCTACAGGATCAATTTAACACTGTCAAGCTTTCTTGTTAAGATATTCCAATAGGCCTGGTCACAAACTTGAATCCAAAACCCTTTCAGCAGACCATTTCATTTTAACAAAAATAGAAATTAGAATGTTCTTCTAACTAGTAGTTTGAAGTAATTACCACTAAATACGAAACGCAACCGATGACTATGGTCCGAAATTTGCCAAGATAGGAATCTGCCACAAAAGCTCCGGGCAAGGTTGCAAGGCTTGTTGTCCCAGACCAGAGATTCAGTACATTTATCGCTACAACTTTTTGCATATTGTATTTCGTTGTTAAGTAGACGATCATGTTAGACCCCGAAGCCGCCAAAGCTACCCTCTCGCAGCTCTCATTTCCTGGAAACAATGTTTCATCATAAAACGAGGTTAAAAATACTACGCAAAAGTTTTCTTGCAATAGAATCAATACACATCTATACATCAAAGTTTGTTATTAAGATACTTCCATTGATATTTGCTGCCGCAGCGTCGACTAAAAATATTAAAGTCCTTTGTCTTAAAGTTGGTTTAGGGTTTCGGTGTAAGCCAGGCAGCCGCCTGGCTCAACTGAGTTCTCCCGCTCCCTTGTTTCTCCGTGTAGCAGTGGCTCGTCATTATGGTAAAGCTGAGTGTCTTGTTTCTCTTATGCTAAGAGCGGATAAAGGTTCGAAGGCTTCTGTTGCTTGCTCCTGATATCTCTGCAAGCGTCGCCTATTGTTTTCAGCGACACTTTGCAGAGTCTGCAGCTGGTCCTCTGTTCTTCCTCTGCTATCATGGCTCCCCGTTCCTAAAGGGATGACGCTGCTGGGGTAGGCGTAGGGTTTCAGCCATCTCAGGACAGGAATGTCTCTGCAGAAGCGGATCTTGGGCAAGGCAAAGAAATTACTCGATTTTTTGACATTACTTGCAGAAATACCTGTTGTTGAGAAGACTTGTCTTGTGGGAAAGGAATCATTACTTGCTGAAGGCATTGCTAGTTCAGCACCAACTCTAGAGTGTGCTCTCCTACCATTAGTGAAAAAGCTAACGGATGGAAGAATGTTGAAATCAGATTCAAAAGGTTTTAGAGAATATAGTTTACTGTCATGAACCCAACAATCGAATTTAAATAAAATCTGATAAATCTTGGAGGGGTATAACCTCTCTGATTTTTTTGTGCCATTGATGCTATTAACTAAGCTTGGGGTTACCTGAGGGCTATTACCCTTCCTCCTCTTTTTTGTTTTTTTTGGGCCATTTATGTTATTTAACTGAGCTTGGGTATTAATATTCTTAGGGGTGTGGTTGGTTTAAACCCTCCTCCATATGATTGTTTCTTGTTACTGGTTCTCATTTGTCTGTCCTTAACTTAGTTTTTTTTGGAACTATTTGAATTTTTTTTTGCTATTTATATTTAACTAATTGTCTAGGATTATCTAATAGCTTACAGGGCATTCATTCAAACTTTCTATTATAAGATTATTTCAGTTTTCGTTCCTTTTAAACTTTGATTTGAGATTTGAAATTATTGTATAAAGAATATAATTTTTATTCAAAATGACTTCTTTTGATATTAATAGTATGAGGTTTCCACAGTCCATGATCAAATAATGCTGCAATTTCTGGATTGTAACTGTGTGTAATCCTTTTTGCTTCAACGTTTGGATCATACTCCATGATCCATCATCAGGAGCATAGAGAATGATGGACCATGGAGTATGATCCGAAACGTTGATGTAAAAAATATTACACACAGTTACAATCCAGAAATTACAACATTATTCTTTTGATATCTTTATTATTTATACTTTTTAATTATTTTTAACAAAAATGTAAATATGATAGTTAAAATAGAATTTATTTACGTTTATAAAATTTTGAACCTTGATCATCAACATAATCATTGAATGACAGCTCTGTATTGAGTGGTTCATACTTATTTAAAGTTTTACAAATAGACTATCAAGTTAAATTGATTTAATTACAAAGAAAAAATATGTAATTAAAAGTATTTCGGAAAAAAGAAATAATAAGTGTGATGGATGATCTTCTCATGAAATTTGAGTCAACCTATGCAGCTGAACCTACAAAATTCATACCACATAACTGAACCTACAAAATTCATCACATAATATAAAGGTCTACTGCAAGCTGGTGTGTGGATTAAGGAATAGACATCCATACATCTTGAATGGGCATTAGATTTCAGTTAAGAGAAAAAGAGAAACAGAGCTTCACCTATTATGTAAGGCATGGTTCTCCATCCTCCTCTTGTTTTCTTCTTACAGGATCTTTTAACTTCAATATCATCATCATCATCTTCCTGGGCATTGTTTCTTGCTTGTGACACAGCAAAGCAATTGAAGTGTTTAAAGAGAGTAACATTGTACCAATCCTTAAGAGGAAGACATTGAGCAGCTCGCTGCTGCACAGAGACCTCTTTGGCTCTCATCTGCTCTTCCATTTCTCAAGCACTGCTCCACACCAAATTCACCAAATTCATAAATAGAGACAGTTCATAATGTATTTTTTAAACACTTCTGAATTTGACTATAAATTTTTCTCAACCCATATTTGAAATCACCCTTTATGATTCATCATTCGAAACTGAAAACCAGAAAAAAGATTTTATAGCTGGTATTGGACTGCCACAATCCCCACGAAAGCACATTGTTTCCCTGACCTCGGTTGGGATATAAAACTAATTTGCTATGAATTATTTTCTCTGTGTTTCTCATGACATATCCATCATAAGCAATGGTATAAAACATCGAATCTTTTTATTGAATATGCCAAAAGATAAGCGACAATTACAAAAATACAGATGCTCTGCTACTGCGTGCTACGGTGCTTAGCTAATGATTGTAATTAGTGAAGCATCAAATTAGTGAAGACACAATTCGTTGGACTTATCTTAATTAATTATTATTATTATAGTCAATCTGCATCCAATCTGCTGGATAGCCATTGCCCTGAAGACTCCTTGATGGACTGCCCGTCTGATAGAAGGTCAGAAAGCATTCAATTGTCATATTCCTTGACTGCGAAGCTTTAATTTTAGCTTAAGATATTAGCACAATAATGTCTGTATTTTGTATTTCTCCAAAACAAGAGATCTTGAAGTTTCAATCACATTTATGGGATTGTAATTACCAAGACCAGACAGTAATATTTTTTTACAGAGTAATCATTTTGCATTATTTTGGCTGCACTCATTCATGGATTTTCTTTTAGTATTATCTTTTTTTTATCTAATGATGTTGTATTCCTCCCTACAAATAGAGACATTGGAATGGTGAAATTTGCATACCCAACACAATTTCCATTTAGTTTTGGGCTCAATTTTGATGGAATGTCTTAATACAGTCATATAATGATAATTTGCACCCTTTACAAAAAAAGGATGGATCATAAAGCACAGTTGACAACAACTAACGACAAAAACAACAAAAGTCATCAGAAGGAACATCAAGAATTACAGACCTATCAGCCCACCGAAATCATGGTGGTTTAAAAAATTGTTCCAATGAACTTTGCTTTATCTCAAAACAAGGATCCTTTTCCCTAAAACTAACTTTTTTTGGGAAGAGAGGAGGCATACAATCGCTAGCATAACCATTCCTCATCCTCAAAGCAATAGGCAAGGGGTCCATCAATGAACAATCCGATGGGGGGAAACTCTTTAAGATCAGCTTTCAGAACTTCCTGACAACTTCGTAAATGAGTCCTCCTTAGCAGCTTGTTGATTATCTTTTTTTCTTCCAAACAAAGTGTTGTTTCTTATTCTTAAGACAAGTAGTGGAGGAATGACCGACTTTACCACAAGAAAGATAGATTACAGGGGAGTCTTCAAAGTCTAACTGTTGCACCCAAACACCAAATTTTGAGGACAAGGATACCTCAGTGGGAAACTAGTGATTTTTGATCAATAGATAAATCATGATGATTCACAAACAAATTGCAAGTGTTTTATAAATTATATTTAGTTGATAAAAATAGTTGTGTTTATTGATCTTTAATTTTTAGATAAATTCTATAGAAAAATCAACATGTAAAAATAGGTTTCCTCACTAAATATCTAAAGGAATAAATGTTCATTTCCCACCATTAGGGATAAATGTTTATTTCCCGCGGTTGCTTTCCTTTCTAACATCATGGTTTTAATTTCATTTTGAGGGTAATAAGCACATGTCATTTAAAATTTTATTTTTAAAATAGATTCTTTGTATTTTTTATGGACTTTTGTTGTGAAGGGAGAAGAAAAGTAGATGTATTTTTTATAAAAATGTATACATAATAAATGTTTATAAATTAAGATTGGTAGATTTAGAGGTTGTTATGTTGTTCCAATTATAGAATTCTTAGTAAAATAAGTTATGGTTATTGAAGAGTGATTTCTACAAATTGATAAAATATGGGTTGATGTTTCAATGATTGATGATAAAATATATATTTATTCTTCTAATTGTATTAAAATCATAATAGATGTGTTAGTATTTATCATTTAGATTATTTATAGACATTTTAATGATTTTTTTAAAAATAAATGATATGTTTTCCATTTTAATTACTTATAAGTAATTTTATAATATTTATGTCATTATTTACAACTAATTTGTAATATGCCATAGGTATGTGGTTAACAAAATAAAAAACTAATTTATAGTATTCATGTCATTGTTCAAGCTAATTTGTATTATAGCATGGGTATGTGGTTAAGCAACCAATATTATTTTTTCCTCCATATTAAAAATTGTCACCATTAAAGAAATGTAAGATAAAATTACATGCAAAAACTTACAGTTATTTCCATGTGATGAGTTTTTAGGTTTTATCCACATTATTAGAAAGAAATTTTGCTTCAAAATGCATGTTGTGATAGTAGAGGGAATGGAAGTTTTGTAAGAAATTGTGAGGGTTTCGATGGACAAGAACTAAAGTGGCCTAAAAGGCAATGGGGCTTGCTATTTTAGTAGAGTTGTGATATAATGATAATTGCAAAGATATAATTGAGTTTATTTTGAGATTGAGGGGTTGGATTCTTGGAATACGTTTTATGACCAACTTCGACAATTCTATTTAAAAGATTTTGTGAAAGACTTCATAAGGAAAATTTGGTCAATGGAAAACCGAACATGATTCTTTGGAACATTTTCTTGCATCTTTAGTGTCACTAACTCAACTTGATTAAATATCAAGTAAATGGACAAATTTAATTTTATTTAATTGTAAAAACCTCAACTCAACTTTATTAAAAACTGATTCAATTTGATAAAATAACCAAGACTTTGTACAAAACCAAAATTTATGTGTTATATAATAAATTAACTTTCAAATGACTATTTTAGTATCTTATAGCAAAATCTTACTCTTTTGATTTATTAAATTATTATAAAATTCTTTGATTTTGTAAAAACCTCAACTCAACTTTATTAAAAACTGATTCAATTTGATAAAATAACCAAGACTTTGTACAAAACCAAAATTTATGTGTTATATAATAAATTAACTTTCAAATGACTATTTTAGTATCTTATAGCAAAATCTTACTCTTTTGATTTATTAAATTATTATAAAATTCTTTGATTTACTGAAACTCATAAAAGCCCAATTAAGACGCAATTTTAAAGTCGGGTTCATTTTCCTGTGCGTTCTTCAATTCCATTTCCTGGGCGCCGGATTCAGAAGCTGGATCTTGGACAGGGAATTCTGTGTACTTGTAAAGAGAAGCACAGACGATGAAGTAAACCAAATTGACGGCTTCGATGGCGGACAAAAGCCAGTAAAAATAATTAAGCCGACCAAGGTTGAGATTATCATCGAGCCAATCCGGTTTCCCATTGCGGCCCGTTTTACTATGAACGACATTGACAAGGATTGTGCTCAAGTAATGCCCCACCGCAGACGTGCACGAAGAGAGCGCAATGGCCGTGCTGCGCATGGTGGGAGGAAACTGGTTATAGAAAAACTCTAGATGACCCACCGTGTGAAAGGCCTCTGCCAGACCCGTGATGCAGAACTGTGGGACGAGCCAGAAGGCGGAAATGGGAACCACGGCCGAAGGGTCGTCCGCCAGGCCGTGCCTTAGTGCAGCGTTTCGCCTCTTTATTTCGATGAAACCCGCAACGAGCATTGAGACTGCGGAAATGGCGTAGCCGATGCCCATTCTCTGGAATACTGTAATTCCGCGGCCCTGTTTTGTCATCCGGCGGACGGTTGGAACGATGAGCCTGTCGTACAGCGGGAGCCAAGCAATGAGGACTAGCTGAGAGAAGACAGAAAAGGAGGCTGCCGGAACCTGGAAGCTGCCGGATCCGAGCTTTCTGTTCATGGAGAGGGCCTGCAGTACTGAAAATGCGTGGAGCTGAAAGATTGTCATTTGGCTCGCGATTCCGCAGGAGAAGATAGGCAGAGTTGCGATTATGGATTTTAGCTCCTCGATTTGAGACGTCGAAGAGAGTCTCCATCGGCTGCCTACTGATCCGTCGCTTAGGATGTCTTTCTCTGTTATTATGGCCGCTTTGTCCAGAAACCTGGCGTTCAAAAGCAAATATTTGTAATTTTTTTTTTGCAGACGCTTCCAAATTTCCAATATCACCGGATAAAGCAAATATAACATTAAAGAGTATATAAAAGATTTATAATAAAGTTGCGGGAATTTTTTCCTTTCATTTGCATTAGTATATAGATTTATTAATATAATTTTGAAAATAAAAAATAGAACTTGGGAATTTTTTTTTTCATTCAAGAAGAGGCATTAGTATATATATTTATTATTAATATAATTTTGAAAAAAAAAAAATTGTCGTGAAGTTCAGTCATAATTTTTTTTCCCTTTCATTAGCAAAGTAGACAATTACTATATAGATTTATTATTATAATTTTGAAAATAAAAAATGGAAAGCTTGTGAAAAAAAAAATTTTGGTTTTTTTTCCCTTTTTTTCATTCACAAAAGCATTAATATATATATTTATTAATATAATTTTGGTGATAAAAAATAAAATGTTTGTTGTGAAGTAGAATAGGATTTTTTTTTTTTTTTCTTTCATTGGTGGAAGAGGCATTACTATATAGATTTATTAATATATTTTGGAAATAAAAAATAAAATGTTTGTTGTAAAGTTGATTATTCACATTTTTTATTATTAAAAATATAATCAATAAAAGTTTTTATTTTTTTAGAAGTAACAAAATATAAAATAGTTAGTAAATAAATAGATTAATAGTTATTAAGATATTTCATTTCTTTAAAATGTAATGAATAATTTATAGAATAATAATTAAGATTTTAAAAAAAAATTTAATGGTTATTGTATATATTTGTGTTCTTTCTTATTTAGTTTTATATTTATTTTGAGGAAATGTTAAGTGATAAATGATTTGATCTTACATAAACTTGGGTTTGTTTCTTTATATTTTTATCCATCTATATGCATATATTTCTTTTAATATTCAATATAATTTTGTTCATTTACATAAATTTTCTTGTACATTTTCTATTTATGTCCACTTATCACATTCACCTAAGCACCTAACATCATTTATTTGTTAACCACCTTTATTTGACGGTTAATCCACTTTGGGATAAGTCTATGATTGTAGGAATGACCCATAGTTGTGAACTTGCCCCCTTTCATTTTCAATTTCAAGTCAAATTTGGACAACTTATCTCGTTGACCCTCTCATCTTAAGTTGACTAGGTAATTTGACTATATATGCTAGTATTTAAAGACATTCAATACATTCATTCTTATCATCCAAAAATCAAGCACACATATAATTTCTCTACCACCCTAGACCATTAGAGCAATTAATAGTGATAGTTTTGGCCTAATAAAGAAGTAACAAATTTGCATACTGAGGGATTTTCTTGTTATTTTTATCATTGTTTGAATTTTAGGGGTTGATTCAAAAGAAATTGAATCTCTATGATGAATTAATAGCCCTGAAGGTATTTCCAATACCACCAATTTTCTAGATATTTAGAAAGACTAAAGTAAACTATCATCCAATAGGAAAAGTTATAAAATAGAATACTATATGTAGGGACAAGTTCAAAATCAAATTACAAATCTACAACTATGTATTTTCCCCAAAGAGTTATAAATTGGTCCTTTGATACGTGCGAAGGTACATGATGCCCAATTGTGTGAAATGGGGTGTGTCTCTAATGGCTTGGTGTGAGAGGGTAACCCACTCTCCTCATTCACTTTACAAGCTTAGCCCAAACAACCAATGTAGCTCAAATGGAGAGTCTTTTGATTCTCTCGCTAATTTCTATACCCCACTAAATCATGTGGGTTTGAGTCACCACTTAGTGATGAAATCCAAGCCAAACCTACTAAAAAGAAACTAAAACAAAATGACTAACTATTTTTTATTTTCTAGATCACCTTGTGGCACAATGAAAAATCATATATAGAATTATCCTTTTCAAGAAAATAAAAAAATGATTAAATTAATGCTTTTGATTCTTAAGATAACCTTGTAGTGTGAGGGAAGAGCATACACACCCTTAAATCACAAAAATATGGAAAACATGTTTTTTGACCTTAGAAGTGAAAAATGTGAGATGTGGAGACAAATGCACATAAGAGATGCATTTGATTCTGAAGGTCACTTTGCAATGCAAGGAAATCTAGTATACACACCCTTGGACACACAAGACAAATAATCAAGTTAATTCACTTAAAATAAAGCAAATGAAAGCACAAAAAACATGTCTAAAGTTGTTTCTTAGTCAAAAGAACCTAGAACCCACATGTTAGTAGTTTTAGGTTATGATTGGTCTTTAAACAAGAAAACTTACAAAAAAGGGTTAATAAATGACATAAAAATTTCAAGCAAACCCTTGCAATAATTAGGATTAACAAGAAAAGTTTAAAAAATGAGAAAATGACTACTTGAGGGCATATGTACTATTACATAGTGTGTATAGACCATAAAGAGTGCCTACACTATTATATAGAGAACCTACAATAAATATTTAAAAGATAAAAAAATAGAGAGCAAATGCACTAAAACATGGTGCACAAACACTAAATAAGACGTAAAGATGCCAAAATTTAGAGTAGAAATGCTAAAAATATAGTGCAAAACCATACAGAGAATATATGCCAATAATTAAAAGATAAAAAAATTAGAGAGAAAATGCACTAAAACATGGTTAAAAACACTAAATAAGACGGAAAAATACCAAAATTTAGTGTAGAAATCCTTAAAATATAGTGCAAAACCATATAGAGAATATACACCACATATGATTGGCATACACCATTCAATGTGTAGGTGTAGTATAAGGAAGGGAAACTACGTCAATAGCATTCAAACAAGCCTTTAGTGTGCATATGCTACAACAAGTACACATGTGCCACAAGGCAATGCAAATATACCACTACATAGAGCACCTGCACCATAGAATAGCTCTTAGGGTTTTAGATTTGACAAAATGAAGATTCATTGAGGTAGAGTGCATATGCACCAAAACAAAGAGTGGATCTGTTGTTATATAGAGTGTTTGTGCCAAACTACAAAAAATGGCAAATCCACATGAAAATCTACAAAAATTACTCAAAACGCACATTACAAAAAGAAAATTAGATTAGGATATGGTTTGACTAGGTGTGTCAGAATGTGTATGGTGTGTTAGACTGTGTATAAAAAAAATGTAGAACAAAAAAATGGAGAACAATGCATTAAACAATATTTTTATTCCATACCTAGTTACATCCCCAATTGAGTTAAGGTAAGTAAACAAATGACAAAAAGGGAATACAAACCTTGTTAACATTGTGATGTGCTCAAATGGTTGATTATGGTTGAGAGGTAATGCGGTTGTACATTTGACTAGCATAACATTGTCTTGCATCCAATTCCTATTGTTGAAATAGCTTGTAAAATGGTTCACTTATAAATTTTGGAAGAAGATGATGGATGGATAGTATTTGATCTTATATATTGGAGGGATAGGGTTGATCCATTTGCAATAGACAATAAGTTCAACTTACAAGTGGCACCTTGTAATTGGTGCACATGTGACTAGGGTAAATATTGGAAAGAGATGGAGAGTGGAGATTTTCTCAATTTTGATAAAAGGTGAGAATTGAAAGGGGCTCACTTTGGAGCCTTTTGCACTTAGAGCTTTGTTCATTTGGAGTCATATGCAAGATTGAATTTATTTATTTCAAATGAAGTGGTGAAGAAATGTGCAAATGGTTAATTAATTGACTAAACCTAATTTGTTTATTCAGCTAACGATAAGAGAGATTTTTTAGGAATTAAATAAATATTATTTATTGATTCAATTTATGGGAGAATGTTGGTAGAATAATTGATTTAATTAAATTAATGTGATTTATTCACTTAATATTGGAACTTTAGAAGAAAGGCTTAATTGGTTAAATTAATTAAATAAATAAAGATAAGCTATTTAAATAATGTTGAAAGAATGGTTAAATTTGTTAATTAAATAATCAAGATTTATTTAATTAATGTTAGAAGAATGGTCAAATAAATTATTTAAATAAATAATATTTATTTAATTAATGTTAGAAGTAGATCTACCAGATAGTCTAGTGTGATGTGAGTGAAAATGCAACAATGCATTTTAGGTGTTTGCGATGAGTTTATTACTTAGACTTTTGTACATAATCATACATGCTCCATGTTCAAAACAAACACTATATGCCTTCTCTTCATGTTCACTAATACTTATTAAATTGTGTTTAAGTCCAAGAATATAATACACATCTAAGATGTGCTTTTTTTCACCATGTTTGGTTTTAATGTTTATTGTTTCTTTACCCATGATAGACACTTCATATAATTTCCCAATTTTACTTCTAACTTTATAGATTCATCTATGTTTGCAAACATGTCTCTACATCTAGTTATGTGATTACTACATCCATTATTCATGTTGAAGAATATTGCATGTTCTAAACATAGAACCATTATTTCCATTTTCAGTTCAATTTTCTATAGGAAAGTTTGTATTTTGCTTGTTCTTATCAAATTGCTTCTTCCTACACTCATTTGCATAATGTCTATTTTTTTTTTTGCAATTTTGACATTGAAATTGAGATTTATCATAGTTCAACCATGAAAGTGATTTTTGTTGCTACCTCTGCCTCTTCCACTGGTAGTATAGAAATTTGTGTTTGTAATTTGTCTTATAGAAATTTGTGTTTGTAGTTGGTCTTATGCCACCATGAAATGTGGTTGTTCTTCCACCTCTTGGAAAATCCCTTCATTTGCTTGTATTGAAATTTGATCTACCTCTTCCTCTACTATTGTTGATTGAAGCTTGTGATTTGAAAGCATGTTCAAGGGTATAATTGACTATTTTATTCAGTCTTTTCGCATGGATTTATAGAGATCCTAACAACTCATCATCAACAACTTTTTCAAGTCTTTTGACTCTTTTATCGCCACTACAATGGAATCAAATTTAGGGTGTAGATTTCTAAGAATTTTTCTATAACCTTTTGATTCTCTAATGTTTCACTATGGGGCGATCCCATAATAGTGGTTTACAATTTTGGCCAAACTAGACACTGAAATTATTATTTTTAACTAAATCTTCACATTCGGGCACCTATAGCGGCTAAACTGTGAGGAATTTGAAGATGGTGCAAATTAGAGTCTCATCAAATTTTGTCTGTAGATTCTAAAAAATATTTTATTTCACTTCTTTTCCATCTCCCACTTAATTTTTTTTTTTTAGAAAACAACATTTTTAAAAGTGACAGGTATAAGCATAAATTTTTTCCATGAAGGATAAAATTATAATTCTTTAAATTTAGATTTTCACTCTAATATCTAGTGCTTCCACTTGGTTAGATAGTTTTTATTGAATATTTTTTCCTTAATCAAGTTTCAAAGTCAAACGAATTACAATTCGATAACGGCCAGTAAGCTTAACTTTTTTGTATATGTCAAAATTTAATTTAATTTTTTTGTTGGATCAAGGACTTCAATATCGGTGCACTCATATTTTCAATTTCTTTTTTGATAATCTTCTATTTTTCCACATGTGAAGAACAAAGAAATTCATTTTCAATGAAAAACCTATGTTTAATAAAACTTAAAAAAGAAATACATAACAAAACCAAAACATATTAAAATTATATTCATTGGATAGCTTGTTCTGAGGAATACCATAATCATTTGAAATAAATTTTAAATGAATTCATTTGATCCCCCAAAAGCTAAATCAAAAGTGAATTTTTATGCATTTTGATAGGTGTAAAGGAGACGCATTTATAGGTATGGTTTAAAACTAGCGAGGTTCTATCCAAGGGGTTTTGATCTAAGGTGATTTGATCAAACCCTCTTCAATTGAATCCTTAAAATGGAACTTTTAAGGCTTAAATCATTATATTTTCTAAAAATATGTGATTTCAGCTAAAATTTGTTCCTCTCAGGAATTGTAAACCACTATTATGACAACACCCTATGATACCTGATTTGATTTACTAGGCTTATTGAATGGGTTGAAAATACATCTATAAAATATGAATTATATGCAAATTTTTAAAATATCTCCTAAGCATTTACAATTTAGCTATTTTAGCCTTGTTTTGTACCTTGGTATGTTATTTGTAAGCTCTTCCATGTTTGCTTAGATCTAGTTTCTATTGCAACTCTGGAGAAGATGAATTCACCCATTTTATGTTGAATGAAGAACATGGCTTTTGCATTCTTCTTTTTTACACTCTCTCAACAAATATTTCTCTACTTGTGCCAATATATTGTATGTTGCTTGGTCAATTGGTTTAGGAAACCCTACTTAAATGAAATCCCACATATCTGAGAGCAAAAGAAAATCTTCATATTGATGCTCCAAAAGTCATAATTCTTCTCATTGAAAAAAAAAACTTTGAGGTTGAGTGAGACTACTGCACATAAAAACCATAACAATGTTGGGAATAGGATGCCATTTAATTGCAATCCTAAACATTATTTCATGTATCTCCTGAGTCCTTGGAAAGTGTTCCACACACTAGGATTAGAAAGAGATTAAATTCAAATGAAATGAACATGTAAACTAACATTTGTAATTAATTCTAAATGATAGGAACATGTGGGGACGCTCAAGAAGAGCTCCTACAAAATAGGAGCACATGGGGCACCCACATGGAAGGTTGAACTCACCTTGAGTTAAGTTAACTATTTGGAGAAAAAGATAACACTTTTGTAATGCATGTAAATATCCTATAAGTTAGGGATTGATGTTTACATGCATGGAGTTCAGTTTAGTTATGGTTCAGTTATCTTTAGTTGCATGTAGTTAGTTTCAGTTGAATGCTAGTTGACTTTAGTTGACTTGGAATGCATGACTAATGACTTGAGTTGCATGACAAATAACAGGTGATACATTCAGTTAAGAGGGGATGATCAGTCATGCATGATATTTGCATGAATGGTGGAGAGATATGTTTCAATTAACATAGATTGACTTGGACCCACCTTGGGTGCCCAAGTTGGCATCTTGGAGTTAATACTTTTGCATG
Source organism: Sequoia sempervirens (assembly GCA_007258455.2). Taxonomy (NCBI): domain Eukaryota; kingdom Viridiplantae; phylum Streptophyta; class Pinopsida; order Cupressales; family Cupressaceae; genus Sequoia; species Sequoia sempervirens. Next base: position 120,122 of record VDFB02160911.1, on the reverse strand, counting down.
ATAAGATATTTTATAAGGTTGAGTTAAGTGGGTCCATTCTTCGGCGCCAACTTTGAGGAGAAGCTTACAAGATATCTTTGTAATTGATGTTGAATTATGACTTCAGTTTGGGATGCCCAAATTGATGAAGGACTTGGTTTTCAACATTGTTTTACACGGAAGAACTCTACTTGCAAAGAATAGGCGTAGGTTTTGTGAGATAAGCTTTGTGCTTTGTAATTGTATTTGGAGTTTACAAGGCTCATTATTGTCTATTTATTGCAGCAAGTTGAAGAGAGTTTTATCAGAGTTTATTGCAGGTTGTGAAGAAGAATTGTTGAAGGCAAAAGAAGCATCTCAAGCAAGGACTGATAAAGAATTATTGTAATCTTGTTCTAAGGTTGAATAATACAAGTACTATTGATTCTTGTGTGGAGTTTTTTCCTAAAGGGGTTTCTCTATGGTATATGTTGTGTCACTTCTATCTTCTGGTCTTGTTCTTCTACAATCTTCTGTCTACTTCTACAAATAGTAAAATGAATTAAACAGATAATCATCCACAAAGAAATTGTAACAAAGAACACTTAATCAGATCTACAGTATAATAGTTTTACAAAGTATTAAACTACATAATTAGCTCCATTTTCAACAAACAAAATTGAACAGAAAAAACTTCACCTAGTGTGGAAAGCCAGCCTACAGCCAACAAGAATAAATTGAAGAAATCTTAAAAATAAAACAAACTTTCAATTCTAAATTTATCAAAATTAGAACAGAACGGTATCCAGATAAATGTATTATAAACTCTTTTGAGAAAGGGTGAAAATCTAAGACTAAACTTACCTGAATCTGTCTGTGAGAGGAGGCTTGGAGCAGCCTTGGCCATGATAAAACTTTGCAGCATCAGAAGGTAGAGACAAATTCCACTTCCTGATAGATGCCACTATGACCTGTGCAAATCCAGTGAATGGACTGCCTTGTGGACTGTCATGGCGGAAAAGGGGAGCTCCAACAACAAAGACAAGTGTTGATATGAGCATAAGCAGCGTACAGATGCCAAACCCCAAACTCCAGCTCACATTGCTTTGAATATAAACAATCACAGTGAGGGCCAGAAGGAGAGACACACTAATTGCAAAGTAATACCAATTAAAGAAACTCTCTATTCTTTTCTTCTGTTTGGATCCATCCCCTTCTACTTCCTGTTGGAACTGATCCGCTCCGAATGCCATGGAACATGGTCTTATCCCTGCAGACCCAATACATTTGAATAAGTAAACCAGCATAAGTAGAGCCCATTGTCCTCTGGGAGCCCTCTCACATTTTCTCATTTTTTTCTGGGGGGCACTGCAATGAGATGGTCAGAGTCGAGGGATAAGTGCTGTGAGAGTCAGAAGGGACAATCCCTGCACATTAATCAAACAACAATATATGATCACTAATTGAAAATTTGTCATAACCAATCCAACAACTTATCACTAATTTACTTTTGATTCCCTTCTCTAATCACTTTTACAGGTTCTACAAAAGAGCTTAAATAACAGGTGAGTTGTGAGTTCAACTTTAATCCAACTACTGAAAATATTTGAGTATACTTTAGTAAGTAAAATGATTGCACTGTCACTTGTAAACCTCGAGTTCTACAGGATCAGTTTAATACTGTCAAGCTTTCTTGTTAAGATGTCCAAAAGGCCTGGTCACAAACTTGAATCCAAGACCCTTTCAGCAGACCATTTTATTTTAACAAAAATAGAAATCAGAATGTTCTTCTAACTAGAAATTTGAAGTAATTACCACTAAATATGAAAGGCAACCGATGACTATGGTCCGAAATTTGCCAAGATAGGAATCTGCCACAAAAGCTCCGGGCAAAGATGCAAGGCTTGTTGTCCCAGACCAGATATTTATTACATTTATCGCCGCAACTTTCTGCATATTGTATTGCGTTGTTAAGTAGACAATCATGTTAGACTGCGAAGCCGCCACAGCTACCCTCTCGCAGCTCTCATTTCCTGAAAACAATGTTTCATAATAAAACCAGGTTAAAAGTACTACGCAAAAGTTTTTCTTGCAATAGAATCTCTAAACATCTATACATCAAAGTCTGTTCAAATACTTCCATGGATATTTGCAGCTGGAGCCTCCATAAAAATAAACAGAGTCTTTTGTCTTGCGGGCGGTTTAGGGTTTCGCTGTAAGCCAGGTAGCTTCTTGGCTCAACTGAGTTCTCCCGCTCCCTTGTTTCTCTGTGTAGCAGTGGCTCGTCATTATGATAAAGATGAGTGTTTTGCCTTTCTTATGCTAAGAGCGGACAAAGGTTCGAAGGCTTCTGTTAGTTTTTTGGTTTCCGTTGCTTGCTCGTGACGCCTCTGCAAGCGCAGCCTATTGTTTTCAGCGACACTTTGCTCAGTCAGCGGCTGGTCCTCTGTTCTCCCTCTGTTATCATGGCTCCCCGTTCTTAAAGGGATGCAGCTGCTGGGGTAGGCGTAGGGTTTCAGCCATCTCAGGACAGGAATGTCTCTACAGCAGGGGGTCTTGAGCAAGGCAAAGAAATTACTCCTTTTTGGTTAAAATTCATTCTGATGATGGTTCATGTATATGAGATAGAAAAATTACACAATTTAAATTCAAAAGATTACTGTATTGTGAAGATAACACTTTTTTGGTTGGCAGGGTGCTTGTGACCCCTAAGAGGACACTACATGATGTGATATCTCCTACGGTAGAAGAGACATTACTTGCAGAAATATCTGTTGTTGAGAAGACTTGTCTTGTGGCAAAGGAATCATTACTTGCTGAAGGCATTCCTAGTTCAGCACCAACTCCAGAGTGTGCTCTCCTACCATTAATCAAAAAGCTAAAGGATGGAAGAATGTTGAAATCAGATTCAAAAGGCTTTGGAGTATGTAGTTAACTGGTAAACAATCTGTTTTGAACTCAACAATCGAAGTTAAAATAATATCTGATAAATCTTGAGGGCTATTACTTCTCTGATTTTTTTTTTGCCATTGATGCTTGGGGCTATCTAAGAGCTATTGCTTCTCTGATATTTTTGTGCCATTGATGTTATTTAACTAAGCTTGGGTATTAATATCTTAAGGGGTATGATTGGTTTAAAACAAATTCATATCATAATATAAAGGTCTACTGCAAGCTGGTGTGTGGATTAAGGAATAGACATCCATACATCTTGAATGGGCATTAGATTTCAGTTAAGAGAAAAAGAGAAACAGAGCTTCACCTATTATGTAGGGCATGGTTCTCCATCCTCCTCTTGTTTTCTTCTCACAGGATCTTTCAACTTCAATATCATCATCATCCTGGGCATTGCTTCTTGTTTGTGATCCAGCAAAGCAATTGAAGTGGTTAAGGAGAGTAACATTGTGCCTATCCTTAAGAGGAAGACATTGAGCAGGTTGCTGCTGCACAGAGACCTCTTTGGCTCTCATCTGTTCTTCCATTTCTCAAGCACTACTCCAAATTCATAAACAGAGATTTCATATTAAAGAAATCCAGTTCATAATGTATTTTTTGAACACTTCTGAATTTGACTATGAATTTTTCTCAGCCCATATTTGAAATCACCCTCTATGATTCATCTTTAGAAACTGAAAACCAGACAAAAGATTTTATAGCTTGGTATTGGACTACCATATTCCCCACGAAAGTACATTAGTTACTTGACCTCGGTTGGGATATAAAACTAATTTGCCATGAATTATTTTCTCAGTGTTTCTCGTGACATATCCAACATAGGTAATGGTAGAAAACATTGAATCTTTTTTCTGAATATGACAAAAGATAAGCGACAATTACAAGAACATTGTTCAATTAAATTAGTGAAGCATCAAATTAGTTTCGTTGGACTTATTTTAATTAATTATTATTATTGTCAAATCTGCATCCAATCTGCTGGATAGACATTGCCCTGAAGACTCTTGATGGACTGCCCGTCTGTTAGATGGTCAGAAAGCATTCAATTGTTAAATTCCTTGACTGCGAAGCTTTAATTTTAGCTTAAGATATTAGCACAATGATGTCTGTATTTGTATTTCTCCAAAACAAGAGGTCTTGAAGTTCCAACCACATTTATGGGATTGTCTGTATTTGTCTGTATTTGTATTTCTCCAAAACAAGAGGTCTTGAAGTTTCAACCATATTTATGGGATTGTAATTAAGCGTAGCTTAATTATCAAGACCAAAATAATGAGTGTAGATTTTTGGATTGCAATTGTGTGTTTTTGCATCAACGTTTCGGATCATACTCCATGATCCATCATTAGAATGCTGAGCATAGAGAATAAGAGAGTGAAAAAATAGAAGCAGACTTGGATAGATAAAAAGGAGAGGAGTTAGGAAAGGGAAGAGAGATCATGGATCATGGACTGTGGAAACTTCATGTTATTAAGACCAAAACAGACCAAACACTAATATTTATTTTTCAGAGTAATCATTTTGCATTATTTTTGCTGCACCCATTCATGGATTTTTTTTTTATCTATTAACGCTGCATTCCTCCTCACAAACCGAGGCATTGTAATGGTGAAATTTGCATACCCAAGACAATTCTCATTTAGTTTTGGGCCCAATTTTGATGGAATGCCTTAATACAGTTATATAATTATATTTCACACGGTTTTTTATCTTTTAAGTTTTTTTAATATTTATTTTTATTTTTTATATTTTTATATATTAGATTTTATTTTAATTTTATTTGTATTTATTTACATATACTTGTTTATTATTAGTTTATATTTTTATATATCTGATTTTTATGTTAAGATTATATATTTTCTATACTTAATCATTTTTGTAATGCATATTCCAAATTTAAATTTATTGATTCCTATTCTTTTGTTTGATAGTGTGTGTGTGTGTGTCACATTTGTCCCTAAAAATAGAAAATAAAATAGAATCATATCTCAAAGTCTTACACACATAAAACACGAGTCTATGTGCTTCCAAAAAGGAAATAACAACACAATATGAACTTCAACCCTGCAAAAATGGAAACAACCACACACAAGATCATAATGTCATAATGTCACAACAACATGATAGTAAAAATTGACCTACAAGAACTATAAGGCCTAAAGGTGAAGGAGGGTCCCTATTATCAAGGTGACCCCACCCTCCATTAGGAAAATCCTTTCCATCATCAATAGTATTTTGATAAATAAGAGCAATATCTTCATTCTCTTGTGGTTGACTAGTAGGAACCATTATATCTTGATCTTTATTTTGAACATGTTGAGGCAAAATAACTAGATTTAATTGAAGTTATCTTACTCCACCTTCATCAATGAGAAGACATAGAGGAGGGATTGCTAGCAAGGGGTAGAGACCAACCTTCACATTGGCCATTAGACAAAGGTGAAGGCCACCACCCTATGTCTTCGAGAGAAACACCTAGATGAACTGAGTGTTTTCCTAAGGGAATGTCCTATGATTGTTACATCCCTAACTTTAACTCTCTTTTACTTTTTACTTTTGAAGTAATTAGTAGATGATTATGCATGATTCAATGAATAAATGTTTAGGAAAAATGTCTAGAAAAATCAATGTATCTTAAGTTACGTTTATTTCACTAAAATTGTCATGTGTTTAAAAGTTGTCAAGATGTGATGACTTCATGGGGATTATGAAATGATTATTAATAGACTAATCTTTAGTTGGTGATGAAAAGTTGCATTCAGGAATCAGGTTTCCGCCCTCTGAGAAAGGGAGGGAGAGCATCATTGGAGAGAGCGATATAGATACAAGGAATAATAGGTTGTCGCCATCTTAGGTCTAGTTTTGATGCAAAATGGTTGAACCTACTTGAGTCAGGTGAGTGATACTCAACTCTCTTGGTCTAAGTTTACTTCTCGACTCGACAAGTTGTCAATGTCGTTTAATGTCTAGTGCATGTTGTTTAACATGTTTAGAAGCTTGTCGATAGTACTCAATTAGTCGACCTTTGTGTTGATATGATTTTCTTAGAGGTTGTTAACTCTCTTTTTAATATATAAAACAAATAAATATATGAATGTCGGTATATGTGAGATAAGGTAGGCATATGTACTCGTATAGATGGGTGCATGGATGCATATATGCGTACAAAGACATAGATATTGTCAACGTACAAAAATTTGCGTTCAAGTATGTATGGATACATACATGCATGCATAAGTTATTGCGACGGATCAACTTTTGGTAAAGGAGGGACAAATCATATTTGAATTGCTCGACCCTTTAATGAGAAGCTTATTTGAATGTTATGGCAGTAAGTATATATATACACATTTGCTAATGTCTAAATGCCAACGTAAAGCCCTTTTGTCGTTGAAGGTGATAGAAGTTTCAATTCAATGGAAATGCTTTTGAAAAGATATTACAAGGCCACGTCATAATGCTTGAGGGTGGCACATGCTTAAGCAATGTGCAAGTCAAGTGTTACCATGATTGGAGTCATGGCTATCTCCACGATTGAATGAATGAATGAATGTTTTTTTAAGCAGTCCAAGCTTGAGTTAGTATCTAAGGCTACCTATTTTGCATAAGGGCACATAGCAATGGTAGACGATCCATAATTGATCTTAACTGAATCTTGAACGGATCTTCAGAGCCATTCTTTGGAGGGAAAAAGTGATTGGGGTAACCGTTTTTGGGGAGGCTTATCATCCTCAACCCAAAATGATTTTTTTTTTTGGGGGGGGGGGGGTAGTCGATGGAAATGGGAGTGCCCACTGTTCAATTCCCAACAGGCTCAATCTCACAATCACCATGTGTTCCCCCAGAAGCACAGCCTTGAATTGCTCAAAAACATTTCATAAGAGTAGATTGATGAGCGTGAGAGCCAGTGCTTAGGCTGAAGATTGTAACAAAGAAGAATGCCAAGCAGTGGCATAGGGGAAGAAGAGATCTCTAAAATTTATCTTCTAGACCATGAGAGAAGACTATTCTATAATGCTTACTAAAGCTATCAATAGTGCCTGTGTGTGGGATCTCAGTTTGGAGGTATTCCGTAGGGGAGAAATCATATTAAATAATGATGCTTAACACAGAGAAATGAGGAGGCGTAGTTGCTAATGATTATTATTAGATCAAAGTCTTGATATTGCATGACAACATGATAGGAGGAGAAGGCTTTAACCATCGAAATAAGGGAGTGGAATATCATACATGCTCTCGGATAGCAGAACGATGGCTAGAGTAGGTGAGGTGTTGAAAGAGAAGGCCGATTTTGGATAACATTATGGCTCGGTAAGAGGTGAGACCATTTTACTGCGAATAATGGTTATGGCATGGGCTTTGTTTACTGCATATAAGCCTTGTTTTCCTTATTTAATAACTTTATTATCTGGTATCTATTGTTAGACCATTGCTTGCTTTGAAATGGGCCAACGTACTTGATTACTTAGGGTATCGAGGAAACACTTGTATGAGTTCATAATTCATTTAAGATGAAAGATAGTGAACATTGGATTATCAATAGGATTGTAATTATTGATATGTGAATAAAACTTCTAGGATTAGTGACGTCAGTCAAAGAATGGTTATTGTATAACGTATTTAGATTCTTAGAATAATGAGGGATTATATAGCATCTAAGAGGTTTGGAGAAAACCTGAGTGCATTATACTCATGTTATATTGTCATATATTATTGGAATTGGATTTTAAGATAGTAATGGGTAACTAAGAAAATGGAAATAGATCCTTAAGTCTATGTTAAAGACTAGGATAGCTCTATAGATGGAATCTTGCTAGTTCTCTCTAGGGACTTTTTGGATTAGAAGATATCATCATGATATTGAAGTAAGGAGATTGCAACATAGAAAAGATTTCTTTGTAGGAAAGAGAATTCCTCTTGTCAATTTTGTATTACATGTTAAGGAAATAGGTGACCCACGAATGTGGAACCCTAGATAGCCTTTGATAGCATTGGTTGCTTATGTCATAGTTCTGAAGAGAGAAAGAGATCTTGTCAATGTATTGATGTTGATCTTGTAGCCTTTATTGAACTTATTTTAGAACTATGTGTACAAAGGAATTTTGTTATTCCAATACTTGGTGTCATTGTCATAACCAACTTTGAGAAGGGGATGTTGGGAGACCGAAACTCAACCTACATGTCTATTGTACTTGAGATTGTTGTTATAGGTATATGCAACATACTTATATAAAGGATGATAATCATATGAGTTTATACCCTATCCTTATTTGAATGTGAATAAAATTGAGTAGACAAGGAAGTTGGAAGCAATTTATCATCTCTTACGAATCTAACCTATTAAGGTTGAAGGATTGAACTTAGTCGAAGTACTAACTACATGAGAAGTAACGACACTAATTAAGATATATATAGATACATATCAATGAGAATATTCCTTGAATATCATGCTTATTCATGTTATATGAAATGTGAATTTGAGAAATGCTAAGTCGTTTGGGTAAGACTACAAGTAATTGCTCTTATGTTTTTCTTCGTTAATGCTATTATCTTTGGAGAACAAGGATGTTTGATATTTCCATGTATTGGGTTAGAGAAGCTAAACCCTAGTATTGAAACAAGGAGGATATAGGAAATATGTAACGCTTACGTCATATATGAAATTGTATATATATATATATATGTATATTGATTAACAATGAAAGGTCGAGAAACCATAGAATAAGGCAGGAAGTCTTTATAATACCTTAAGTGAATCTACGATAATGTCGAAACTCGATTTAACGCATCAAGATGTTGGGTATTGAATCTTGAGAGTAAAATGACAGGAAGTCATAAACCCTAGATATTGCAAGGATGCAATAAGGGACTTTTAAAAGGTTTGAAATACCTAAATTTTTACATTGAATGAATATCCTAGATTAAGGATTAGTTCTAAGTTAGATTGGCTAAAATGGATTTTCTATATATACTAGTTTGTGTCTAGAGTACCAAATAAAGTAAGTAAACTATAGGATGAGACAGTTCCAAGACAAGTCAGAGGTGAGTGTCTAGATGGCATGACCAATCAGAATGATCATACTTAGCTAGAAGGGATCTAGAGTTGTATGGTCGATTGCGTTTTGTAGGACACATCCCTAGGACTGAGATGGAGAAACTTGACAGTTCCTTATATCTATACTCTTCGAGAAGGGTCGGGTCACTTCCAGTTAGGAAGTGCGTGGGGGACCACTTGAGTCCGTGGTTGGAGGAAAAGCACTCAGATGATGCTCTCCCTCTGTAGCAGTAGACTCTCTGAGGCTTGTGAAGATAGAGATCAACAGACCAAATGCAGTGAACTCCATGTTCTGGCTTATGATAGTCAAAACCTATCAGGTAAAACTATTCTTTATGCTAAGTGTATCTTATGTGATATAAATGAATATTGTAAGGAATTATGTTGATTCTAGTTATGATTACATGTGAATTCAAGTTTGAATTTTATTTGGAAAATTTATACTTTATTCTTGTGCTTATGCAAATGATAAAATAAAAAAAATAAAAAAAAATCTCTAGCTCATGTTTACTAAGTTGATTTACCTTCTAGTAAATTCTTGAGATTAGTTGAGTATTAAGAAGAGGTATGTTACATATGGTATCAGAGCAAACCGGGTTCAACACATGGACCTATGAGCTCATTACGAGAAAACTTGTTAAACATTAGTAGATTGGCTAAGTCTAACGCTAGTTGGTGCCAGAATGTTATAAGGAAAAACCTAGGTAACTGTCTGGAAGACTATCTCCCCATCATTTACCCAAGTCAATGGCTTAGAGAAGGCCAACAAAGGAGTGAAAACTTCAAGAGAAAAACCATTCCATTAAGGTTGCATAATGAAAAGATTTTGAGACTCTGACTAGAAAGGTAAAACCTTAATCAGTTTCTAATCAGACTAAGAGCTCAAGTAGAGCAGTGTCTGTATGAATTTATTGCTACTCTTCTTTTTCAAGAATTTTAGGATGGAAGGACTCAGAAGTAATCAACCAGGTGCTGGAACATCTGATCATTGGAAATCCTTGAAACTATGTCAATGACACCTAGATAATATGGGTTTTAGTCTAAGTTTTAGATGGCTTGGAAAGAGCCAAGTGGAATGAATAGATCATCAAAGGACGAGTAGTGTTATACTAGCATAGAATCCTAAAAAAAAGAGGTTGAGAACTAAGTACTAGCCTTTTGGTAGAGCTAGAAAGTACAACCGCGGTGGTGAATGTAATTAACACTAAGATATTTAGTCAAATTGTTAAAGTTTTAACATGTAATCTAATCAATGAAGTTAGGAATAGAGTTTTATACTGTGAAACAAAGAAAAGAAGTTTGTGTTCCAATTGTAATATTTGTGTGTTTCTTTAAAACAATCTTATAATATCATCTGACAGGTGAATGATAGATACTCCAGGAAATAGGAGTGAATCTGATATAACCCTTTTTATTTGCAAAAATTTGAGCATGGTGAGAGTCTTAAGGGATTTATTTGTTTAAGGCGCTTGTAACGCAATCCCTAACCCACTATAAGCGTTTGGAAAATCCAAATGCAGTGCAGCAATCTACTCCCTTATAGTGACTTAGTCAAGTCACATAGTGCATTAATAGTGTTCTTTTGGATTTTGACACTTCCTCGGATTTGGTAAAATTCCTTTTTAATGTTGGAAAGGATTGTCACTGTTTTATATCTTTATTTTGAAATGTTCTAGCCACCGAATTTTTGAAGATTGTATATCTTATGGCCGGTTGGTCAAAATTTGATTTATTGCTGGAAAAGAGCTCATTCTTTGATTTATTGTTGAATTAAAACTATTTATAATTTGATATTGAGTTGAGTTTTGTGGTGGCTATACTAGAAATTTTTTGTTGTTCATTGTGTTTGATGTACTGTTCTTCTCTATCATGTCCTGGATGGACCTCTGATGGGTTGTGTAAGGGAGTAAATTGTAAAATGCACCGGGTATGTCCTTAGATTTACAAATGAAAGAAACTTTGTGTGGAAAGGAATTGGTTCCAAACCATTTTTGGGTTGTATAATTAATATGTAAGCTATCTGAAGGAGGTCTTATGCGGGTTTTTTTTTTGAACCTTGTGTTATGGTATGTGGGTGGACAGGTAGTCCAGTAAGCCCAAGTAAATAGTCTCTCCAAGTCGAGCAGGGTGGTGAACCATTACTACGTGGATTGAAAAGCGTATGTATATTAAACTATGGCCATAGTGAGTGTCGTTGCCACTACGTGCACTTGTCAGTTCACAGTACTCTAGACACTTAGCTAACTAGAGTTGTCGTACTTAGTAGGAGGGTATCCTTAGTAGTGCGATAGAGTTGGTTAAGTGGGGGTACACACTAGAGCTCAGATGGCAACTGTGAGGGTTTCCTACACAACCTTTCATCGAGAAAGTAGGACTGCTTCCAGTTAGGAAGTGTGCTGAGGAACCGCTTAAGTCCGTGGTTGAAAGGAAAATAGCCAGGTGATGCTTTCCCTCTTTTCAGTGGCATGCCAAGTCTTGGAGGATAGATGAACTAGAAATGGAATTTTTATCCTTTCTCTTGTATTTACTTATCAGCTTATTATAATGATGCATGAAATAAATGAAATTGGTACTTGATGAAAAGCTTTTCAGCTAGAAAAGTGAAGGTTGATGTTACTCTTTGTATCTTACATGAGGAATAGTGGTACCTTACTTGCTTAATGTTGTTAACCTTTGATAAAATTCTCTTTGTAAACCTGTGTTAAAAGTAGCTGATTGCTACATGTAGAAAGAGACATCCACCTTTTATGGTGTCTGATATAACTTCTATAATTTTGTTAACAAGGTGACTCCATTTGAGACATTGGACAGGAAAATATGTCGAACTCCTATAAGCTAAGTAAGCTAGAAGATAGGATTAGCATTAGTCCAAAAATGTCATCAGAAATGGATAAACAAATCAAACCGATCAAAGAGATTGGTGAAAGATGATAATAGATAGAAAAGTTTCATAAAGTAAGGAATGTTTTCCAAACTAGCTCCTAGAAATAAAGGAATCTTCAAAAAAATTTCTTGAAGATATCAATTCAATTGATTACATAATCATTCTATTCTTAGCTATTACCAGGAGGTAAAATGCCTTATATGAATTACATTTGAAAGTATATAACAGATGATAATTATATTCTCAGAATGTTTTACAGGTACAGGACCAGGGAGAGGTCATGTTCGAGCTTCTTAAATGCAAGGTCCAGTGGGACTGGTATCTAAAGGGTAAAATGCCATGGAAAGTTTACCATGATTTTATATCAAATATTTTCTAAATTTCTTACGCTTTTGCAGGATAAACAAAATATTTATCTTATTAAGATCTCTGATGCATTGGATCATCGAGGACGATGATTCTTACGGGGAGAGATATGTTACATCCCTAACTTTAACTCTCTTTTACTTTTTACTTTTGAAGTAATTAGTAGATGATTACGCATGATTCAATGATTAGATGTTTAGGAAAAATGTTTGGAAAAATCAATGTATCTTAAGTTACGTTTATTTCACTAAAATTGTCATGTGTTTAAAAGTTGTCAAGATGTGATGACTTCATGAGGATTATGAAATGATTATTAATAGACTAATCTTTAGTTGGTGATGGAAATTTGCATTCAGGAATCAGGTTTCCGCCCTCCGAGAAAGGGAGGGAGAGAATCATTGGAGAGAGGGATATAGATACAAGGAATAACAGGTTGTCGCCATCTTAGGTCTAGTGTTGATGCAAAATGGTCGAACCTACTTGAGTCAAATGAGTGATACTCAACTCTCTTGGTCTAAGTTTACTTCTCGACTCGACAAGTTGTCGATGTCGTTTAATGTCTAGTGCATGTTGTTTAACATGTTTAGAAGCTTGTCGATAGTACTCAATTAGTCAACCTTTGTGTTGATATGATTTTCTTAGGGGTTATTAACTCTCCTTTTAATATATAAAACAAATGAATATATGAATGTCGGTATACGTGAGATAAGGTAAGCATATGTACTCATATAGATGGATGCATGGATGCATATATGCGTACAAAGACATAGATATTGTCAACGTACAAAAATTTGTGTTCAAGTACGTATGGATACATACACGCATGCATAAGTTATTGTGATGGATCAACTCTTGGTAAAGGAGGGACAAATCATATTTGAATTGCTCGACCCTTTAATGAGAAGCTTATTTGAATGTTATGGCAGTAAGTATATATATACACATTTGCTAATGTCTAAATGCCAATGTAAAGCCTTTTTGTCGTTGAAGGTGATAGAAGTTTCAATTCAATGGAAATGCTTTTGAAAAGATATTACAAGGCCACGTCATAATGCTTGAGGGTGGCACATGCTTAAGCAATGTGCAAGTCAAGTGTTACCATGATTGGAGTCGTGGCTATCTCCACAATTTGTTAAGTGATAAATGATTGCTTTTAACCATTCCTTAACAAATTTTGAACTGTTTCTTGAGCCACAGTTAGTATCTAAGTCTATGCTTATTTTGCATAAGGGCACGTAGCAATGGTAGCATCCATCACGATCCTAGGTGGAGTGAATTTGGTGCTATAACTACCATTCTTAACTGAATCTTGAACGGATCTTCAGAGCCATTCTTTGGAGGGAAAAAGTGATTGGGGTAACCATTTTTGGGGAGGCTTATCATCCTCAACCTAAAATCATTTGGGGGGGGGGGGTAGTCAGTGGAAATGGGAGTGCCCACTGTTCAATTCCAAAAAGGATCAATCTCACAATCACCGTGCGTTCCCCCAGAAGCACGGCCTTGAATTGCTCAAAAATATTTCATAAGAATAGATTGATGAGCGTGAGAGCCAGTGCTTAGACTGAAGATTGTAACAAAGAAGAATGCCAAGTAGTGGCATAGGAGAAGAAGAGATATCTAAAAATTTTCTTCTAGACCATGAGAGAAGACTATTCTATAATGCTTACTAAAGCTATCAATAGTGCCTGTGTGTGGGATCTCAATCTGGAGGTATTCCACAAGGGAGAAATCATATTAAATAATGATGCTTAACATAGAGAAATGAGGAGGTGTAGTTGCTAATGATTATTGTTAGATCAAAGTCTTGATATTGCATGACAACATGATAGGAGGAGAAGGCTTTCACCATCAAAATAAGGGAGTGGAATATCATACATGCTCTCGGATAGCAGAACGATGGGTAGAGTAGGTGAGGTGTTGAAAGAGAAGGCCGATTTTGGATAACATTATGGCTCGGTAAGAGGTGAGACCATTTTACTGCGAATAATGGTTATGGCATAGGCTTTGTTTACTGCATATAAGCCTTGTTTTCCTTATTTAAGAACTTTATTAGCTGATATCTATTGTTAGACCTATTGCCTAAATTTTCACCCTCAGGCTCAATTAGGTAAGGCATTTATGTTGCATCATATGTTCCCCCTTGGGCCTTGCATTGTCTATTTTTTGGTTCTTATCGGCATAGGTCCATGACTATTTCCTCGACTCATGTTACGTTTTCTGCTTGCATGAGTCTGTGTTGCCTATCGGCAAGACTCATCCGATGTCACGGCGATCAAAGGTCTTCTACATTCTTCATTTGGTAGGATGTTTCTATTGTTTTGGCGACCGTGGAGGCTTCTATCAACATATGTCTTAGTTGTCGAGGTTGCATCTTACTAATCTCAACATGTCTCCCCGACTATGTATATGGTGGTTCATCGGTGGAGCTAGACGATATCGACATTATGTCTTAGCGAGGTTTTCTTGTCTCACCGACTAGAGAAATAGAGTGCATCGTATCGGCATGAGTTGCGGCGTCGGTATATGGTCATAGCGAGTTCTCTTGTTCTTACCGATAGTGTGTAAATGGTTTTCTTTCGGCATGAGTTCACTTTTGTCTCATCGATCGGTGGTGGAAGGATGTGCTCATCGGTGTAGGTTGGGGCGATCGCCGTAAGGTCTCGGCGAGTGACCTTCGGTCTCGCTGATGGAAAATAATGGAAGATCCTTGTTGGCGTAACAATTGCCTTGTCTCGGCGACTCAGAATGCATTGAGACCTTTCGGTGTAGCAAACACAGTCTATGTAAGGTCTCCTCGACGGATGGAAGCTACAACGACACACTTGGGATAGGTAGATTCATCAGTGAGAGATACATTATGTCTCAGCAACCCGAGGGTGGTTGAGGTATTTCTGAATAACAGGGTGCATTCTATATGATGTCATGCCGAAGTGGAAATATCTCCCCGACGCTAAAGAGAAAGGGCCCTCGGCATGACTAAGGGCATTCACCGAGATGTTTTGACAACTATAAGAGGTCTCCCCGAAACGAGGAGGCCTTCGGCATAACATATGAAGTCGCCATGAGCTCTTCCCGACCGGCGGGAGTCTCAGCGAAGGAAAAGAAGGAGCTTGAGCCCGGAGGAGAAAAGCAAGCTCGGGGTAAATGAAATGAACTCGCCATAAGCTCTCAGGGATAGCTCCATGTTACGCCAATAGCTTTAGGAGGGCATAATCACATCGGTGAGACATTTCCAGTGTCTCACCGAGATGCGATTCTGATCATAGGAGTTTTGACTGACCAAAGAGGCTGCGTAGAATTTACTCAACCAATCAGAGAGATCTTAAGGTAAACCGTGACAATCTAAAGAACGTCAACAGGATAACAAGTGACGTGTATCTGTTACAAGCTCAGGGCATTCAAGATGTAGCAGAAGTAGCTCAACAGGACACGATGGATTAATGAATGCGGTATCTGTGAAATATCAGAGGGCTTCTATGAGGGTAGCTCTTCGCCGACACACACAGTGGGGACACGCAGGCTTCAACATTTATTTCATCCAAAAGATCTGATGATGGATCTTTCTCGGCCCGATATTTTTTGTAAGCCCTAAGGGGCCGATATCAGTCTGTATATAAGGAATTTTTTCCTTTTTGTAAACAGTTCGATTTATGCATTCAAGAGAGTTAGTGATTTTTTCATCAATCCTTTCTCAATTAATGTATGTTTTTGTAACTCAGCTGGAATCCTGAATACAACGTAGAGTTTACCTTGGAAGCTAGTGTTCATGTTTGTACTGTTCTCATCTCTGTATCTTTCTTTGGATTATTCAAGTTTTTAACTGTGTTTTTATAATTTTGCATTTATGTCTTAAGGCTGTGAAATTGATCTTTCCTTCCCAAGATGTGTATGTAGGCCAAAACTGTCAGGACTAAAACATTAAATCAAAGAAGTCGTTCGGATGCATGAAGCAATTGAATTTAATCTTTCAAGTGTATGTTCTCCCTGTGTTCATTTCGTGATTTCTCATTAACTCGGTGTATCACCATAGAAATAGTTCAGCTTAGTTTCATTATTTGTATGCTTTCCTTCTCCTTTTACCTTCATAGAATCAGTAGTTTTAGGTGATACCCAAAGGAAGTCGGCCTTCTTTGGAGGTTCATTTCAGTTTTAGGTGACCCACAGCCTTGAAATGATCCCATTATGTCTCTAGAAAGCTCAGTTTTAATCTTTGTGCATAGGGTGCATTTCTAGGTGACAACAGTTTCTAGCACGCCTGGTGGGACTAAAATTAAATTGAACTACTAGTTTAGTATGCAACCAATGAATTCCAGACTTTATAGAAGTCCTTTGGCATACTTGGCGACTCCACAAAGAGAAAGAACTCCAGAAATCAACGCTTTCTCCAATTTAGTAGAAAAGTTCAAACAAGAGGTAGCTCAGGTCCCTTCGAATATTTGTAGCTGTCACCACCGAGAAGAAAAGGTAGAGCAACAAAAAATAGGGGAACAACAGTTATTTATTCTAGGACTCACTCCACTCCTCCATCTATGAGATCACACATTGTTATCTCATCCTTAGCTTCATCTAGAATATTAGTACACCAACCACAACCACCTTCAATGGCCACCCCAAGAAATCAACCATTCGTTACTTTTAATGGAGGGAGCCCTTTGAATTTGACACAGCATAATGACATCCCAATGGCAGCCCTGAAGAGTCTGCCAACTTTCATGGGAGAAGACTAGACTACTCCCATTGAACACATGAGAGATGTGGCTTCGTTATGTGGAGTCCATCACATAACTCAAGAGGATTTTGCAGTAAGATTAGTAGCTGCTTCACTGAAAGGAAGAGTTGTGCAATGGTATAGGAGCCTACCAGTCAGTTCAATTGCAACATGGGATGAATTTGGAGACAAGTTGCATAAGTAGTTTCAAGACAAGTCTGATAACTTGTCTCTATTAGAACAACTGACTACAATTAATAGAGCTCCACAAGAGCAGATGAATGACTTCAACTTCAAATTCCAAAGAACTTGGGATAGAATCCCTGCAACGGTGAGGCCACCTCCAGAGTATGCATTTTTATATTTCTTAAGGGATCTTAACAACCACATAGTTGTCATGATACAGTCAATGGGAGGAGTGTCTTTACCAGACGCCTTTGAAATAGCTATTAGAGCTGAAAATAGCTTAATACAAGCTGGTAAGCTTGCTCCTAGACCACCAATGACAATATTCCCAGAGATTCATGCAAACATTCCTTTGCAAATACCTCCTTTTACACCTTTACCATATGTTCCAGCTGTTGTAACACAATAAAATATGGCTTCAGGCTCATCAAATGAGTTACAAGAGATCAAAAGTATTTTACAGACTTTTGGCAACAAGTTGGTGAACTTAGAAAAGTAATAGTCCTATTCTAGGCCTTATCAACAGCAGAATTAGGCCTCAAGTCAGCCCTTTCAAGGTCAACAACAGCAATTCCAAGGAAATAGATAGCAGTAACAGGGAAATTATTAGGGCCCAAGATAGAATGTGAACACAAGGCCTTTTCAGGCCTATGCTCTAGCCCTTGTTAGTGCGACCAAAGAGCTGGTTCCTACCCAAAATAACTTAGCGGCAGACTATGAGTGGTGTTACCCTTGTAACCAACCTCATAATCAAGCCACTTGCTCAAATGGACTCATCAATCAGGCGCTGATGGTGTAGAATACCTCGAGTTCACAGCAGTAGGCACTTAATGATCCAACTTCACAACACCAGGATCAGCTTAGTAATGATGCCACCCTACTTAATTGGCAAGGTCAAGAGTTCTGTGGACTGAATGAAGATAGTTCTCTAGTTGCAGCTAACACCAGGGCAAAGAAAAGGGCTTTTGAGCTTGGTCAAGCGACTAATAAAGGGAAGGTCACAGCTGTAGAGCCATCTACCTCTCAAGCAATTCGCGGTTCACAAAGAAATCAACAACTCCCAAACAAGGAGCAGTCACCCCCGCAAGCTGGTCATACTGGTATAAAGGTACATCCTAAAGTAAACCCAATTGTACCTTATAATATCCTTGATAGCATGAAAAAAATGAATGTTACAATGTCCATGTGGGACTCATTATCCATCCCAGGTCAAAGGGATATGTTACAGTCAACCCTGTCAAGTTTGAAAATGTCTGATGAATCCGAGCCCCCAATAGGTCAGGTTAGAGTTGTGTTAACAAATAATTCCCTAGGAAATGATCAACAGCCCTACATAGAGACTAAAAAACAAGTTAAACCACCTCATTTCTACGTGTCAGTGATTATTGGTGATAAGTTAGTTCATAATTGTATGGTAGACAGTGGGGCTAGTAGCTTTGTGATGCCAAAACAGATTGCCGACAAACTTGGATTAAAATACCAGCCTTTAGAGAAGGGAGTGATCCAATTGGATGGTACTTCGGTTAATACTTTGGGTATTATCAAGGATTTGAATCTCACCCTCCATGCTTGTCCAAATTTTTCAGTTCCTCAAGACATATTTGTCATAGACCTTCCACCCTTCTTTTCCTTATGTTTATCTAGAGACTTTACAACTAAGATAGGTGGTTATGTATCAGTTGATTGGTCACATATGCTATTTAGAACAAGATATGGGACCAAAGTTACCATTAAATCCGAAAGGTTGACCAAGGATCATATTGAACCATATAACCCAAGTCCCTTTAATGTCGTTCCTACTGCTACAGACACAAATTGTGTCATTCTTTCTAACAATGAACTAGCTGCTGCTCAAGAACTCCAATCAGAAGGTGTTCCTGAAGTGCTACTGCATGAATGGGCAGTTGAGAATGTATTGGACAGTCCTGAGGACCTTGTTCAAGATGCTGGTATGGGCAATTATGTCATTCTTGAGCCTGACACAAAGATCCCGAACTTGGAGAAAGATGCAGATCAGTTGTTGCAACCACTAAATGGAATTTGGGAGATGTATTTTGATGGTTCAAGAAGCAAAAATGGCGCTAGAGGAGGTGCAATGCTGGTATCTCCACAAGGTGATAAATACTACGCTACTTTTCATTTTTCTTTTGCATGCTCCAACAACACTGCTGAATATGAGGGCCTAGTTCAAGGTCTTGAGTGGGCAAGAAAGAGAGGAATAACCCACTTGAAAGTGCATGGAGACAACGAACTAGTTGTTAACCAAGTAAGGGGCCTGAATGTGGCTAAAAATGACACACTGAAGTCTTATAGAAACAGAGTGTGGAACATGCTTGAGGATTTTGATGCCTTTAACTTAGTATCAATTTCAAGAAATTAGAACAAGCATGCTGATAGGCTTGCAACAGTCAGAGCACAATTCGATATTCCAGGTGACGTTAGAAAAGAGAAGGTGCAACAGTATGTCAAGGTTGTAGTCAGACCATCAATTCCTGACAACAACATTCACTGGCAAGTTTTTGACAGTGATGAACAGATCCTTTCTTTCCTGCTCGAAGAAGATTAGTTCTCCATGGTGAATCAAGCAAAACTCAAGCAACAGTATAGTGATCAGGTCATACAGCTAAAGACAAATAAACTACCCAAAGGCCTTGTTACCTTAGAGTCAATTTTCAGTGTTGATGATCAGCTCAAAAAGGGTAAAGTCGGCTTGCAGATCAAACAAGAGCACTATGAAGAGCTGGAGATTTTCAAGGGTAAGCTCCTTAAGATAGGGAAAATTTGTTCACCTGAAGATAAACAAGCTTTTGTTGCTTTATGTCAAGAATTTTACGATGTATTTGCTTGGGAATATTTGGATTTGAAAGGGTTTGATCCCCACATTGCTCAACACACAATTGAGTTAGAGCCGGATGCTAAGCCAGTAAGGCAGAAACAAAGGCCCTTGAATCCTAAACTTGAGCCCCTAATGTTTAAGGAGCTGACTAAACTAGTTGAAGGGGGTATTGTCTTCCCTATCAAGCACACTTCATGGGTTTCTAATCTTGTATCGGTTAGAAAGAAAAGTGGTGAGATAAGGCTCTGTGTAGACTTTAGGGATCTTAACCAATCCTCTAAAAGACCACTACCCACTGCCCTCCATGGAACAAATCTTACAAGAAGTTGTTGGCTCTGAAAGATTTTCCTTATTGGATGGTTTTTCAGGCTATAATCAAGTACTGGTTAAAGAGGAAGACCAGTTTAAAACCACTTTCACAACTAAGTGGGGCACCATGGCATACAAAATGATGCTTTTTGGTTTATCCAATGCTGGTGCCACGTTTCAGAGGGCTATGGACATGGCATTTCAAGGTTTGATCAACAAGATTATACTGATTTATTTGGATGACATTACAGTTTATTCCAAGAATGCTGATGAACATCTGTTACATCTTAGGCAAGTGTTTGAAAAATGCAGAGAGTTCGGTATCTCCCTCAATTCAAAGAAGAGTATCTTTGCTGTCCACGAAGGGAAACTATTAGGACACATAGTGTTAAAGCAGGGGATCACTATTGACCCTGAAAGAGTTAGAGCCATTCTTGAGTTGACGCTGCCTAATCACAAGAAGGGTCTATAGAGCTTTCTGGGACAGATCAACTTTCTAAGAAGGTTCATCCCAGATGTGGCAAACCTGCTACAACCTCTAACAACAATGTTAAAGAAGAATGCAATCTTCAGTTGGACAAAGGAGGCAAAGCACAATTTTGGAGAAATTAAGGAGGCATTGGCATCTGCTCCGACATTGGTAAACCCAAACTTCTCTAAAGACTTCTTTTTATATGCTTTTGGTAGTAGTGGTTCAATCTATACTATGCTAGTTCAGAAGAATAGTGACAATCTGGAACAACCCATAGCCTTCTTTAGCCAAATACTTGTTGATTATGAAGAAAGGTATACATTTGTTGAAAAACACATTCTCTCTGTGATTAGAAGTCTGAAGAAGTTTAAACCTTTGCTTTCCAATAATACGGTTCATATTTTGGTGGCGCACTCAAGTGTGAAGGAGTTTCTACTGAATAAAGATCTTAATGAAAAAACAGCAGGATGGATCACTAGAGTCATGGAGTATGATGTAGATATTAAGATCACCAAGTTGGTTAGAGGAAAAGGTCTTTGTGAGCAACTTGCTACAGGGTCAAGCAGTAAAACTGAATTAGAAAAGGATGTTGTGCTTGCTAATACAAATGAGCCTCATAATGCTCAAGATGATGTGCCCATGGGGATAACTAATTGGGTTCAAGAGATGACCCAATTTTTACGAACTGGCGAGTGTCCACCAGGTTTGAATAGAGCCAAAAGGAGATACTTCAGACTACAGTCCATACCATATGTGTTGGTAAATAATGTTCTCTTCAAAAGGGATCTTAATGGTGTCCTATTGAGATGCATCCACAACAATCAAATTGAAAAAGTGCTTCATGAGTTTCACGATGGAGCTGTAGGAGATCACTTTTCTCCTAGAACTACTACCTGGAAAATCATGAGAGCTGGTTACTACTGGCCCAGCTTGTTCAAAGATGCTTACTCTTGGGCAAGAAAATGTGTCAAATGTGCTCTGTTTTCAGGAAAGGAAAAGCTACCCGCTATGCCCCTGCACCCAATTCAAGTAGAACATCCCTTCATGAGATGGGGCATTGATTTCATTGGACTAATAAATCCACCTTCCAGTGCTGGTCATAAGTGGGTGCTGACAGCTATAGACTACTTCATAAGGTGGACATAAGCAATAGCTTTGAAAGAAGCAAAAGAGTCTTTAGTTTTGAGCTTCTATGAGGATGTAGTCACTAGGATTAGAGTGCCCGACTCCATCATATCTGATAATTCCCGTGCATTCATGGGTCTAAGAGTAACTGACTGGGCCGTTAAGCATGGCATTCATTTGAGCACATCTTCAAATTATTACCCTCAAGGTAATGGCCTAGCTGAGAGCACGAATAAGAACCTCATCAGAATTATTACAAGAACCATAGAGGATAATCAAAGGACCTGGCATGTTAGTTTAAAGAATGCACTTTGGGCAGACAGAGTGACCCCTAAGAGGTCTATTGGTAACTCGCCGTATATGTTGGTCTATGGAAAAGAGGCAAGATTGCCACTATCTGTGGAGCTTCCATCTCTTGATATTGTTCGCCAGTTGGAGATGTTTGAGGAGTAGGACCCCATGTCTATGAGGTATGTAGAGCTCATGGAACTCAAAGAATCAAGGGAGAGAGCAATGAAAGCTTTGGAGTATCATCAGCTCCAAATGAAAAAAAATTTTGACAAGAAGGCTACAGAAAAGGTTTTCAAGGTAGGAGACCTCGTGCTCAAATGGGACGTTCTAAAAAGTAGGCTAGGCCATCACACCAAGTTTGACAACATGTGGACGGCCCATTCCTTATCAAGGACTGTAAGGAGCACAATGCTTATTAGCTGGCTACGATAGAAGGGGATTTGCTTCCTATCCCAGTCAATGGGATACACCTTAAACCCTGCTTTCAAGCCTGATAAGTGCCTTTCTTGTACATATCTAGTTAGGTTTTATGTTTCCAATAAGTCCTTTTGCATTATGGTTCATCTGTTTGCTGTTTTGCTCCATCCCCTGAATGTTGTTTTAATGCGGTATTTCTCTCTGTCGTTTTCCCTTGTTTCATTTTTTGGGTGACCTGTTATGACCCATAGATCTCATGAGGTTGAAGCCATGTGCAAGACTAATATTTTGTTTGTTTTCTGAGCCTTCTAATGACTCCATGCCCAATGGACAAGACCAGTCACCAGTTCTCATGTTTAGTAGGAAAACATCCCGCAAAGGTTGCCAGAATTGTTGCCTAAATTTTCACCCTCAGGCTCAATCAGGCAAGGCATCTATGTTGCATCATATGTTCCCTTGGGCCTTGCATTTTCTATTTTCTGGTTCCTATCGGCGTAGGTTCGTGACTGTTTCCCCAACTCATGTTATGTTTTCTGCTTGCATGAGTTTGTGTTGCCTATCGGCAAGACTCATCCGATGTCATAGTGATCAAAGGTCTTCTGCATTCTTCATTCGGCAGGACGTTTCTATTGTTTTGGTGACTGTGGAGGCTTCTATCGGCATATGTCTTAGTTGTCAGGGTTGCATCTTACCAATCTCAACATGTCTCCCCTACTATGTATATGGTGGTTCATCGGCAGAGCTAGGCGATATCGACATTATGTCTCAGCGAGGTTTTCTTGTCTCGCCGACTAGAGAAATAGAGTGCATCGTATCGGCATGAGTTGCGGCATCGGTATATGGTCATAGCGATTTCTCTTGGTCTTACCGATAGTGTGTAAATGGTTTTCTTTCGGCATGAGTTCACTTTTGTCTCATCGATCGATGGCAGAAGGATATGCTCATTAGTGTAGGTTGGGGCGATCACCGTAAGGTCTCGGCGAGTGACCTTCGGTCTCTCCGATGGAAAACAATGGAGGATCCTTTTTGGCATAACAATTGCCTTGTCTCGGTGACTCAAAATGCATTGAGACCTTTCAGTGTAGCAAACACAATCTATGTAAGGTCTCCCCGATAGATGGAAGCTACAGTGACACACTTGGGACAGGTAGATTCATCAGTGGGAGATACATTATGTCTCAGCGACCCGAGGGTGGTTGAGGTATTTCTGAATAATAGGGTGCATTCTATATGATGTCATGCCGAAGTGGAAATATCTCCCAAAAGAGAAAGGTCCCTCGACACGACTAAGGGCATTCGTCGAGATGTCTCGATGACTATAAGAGGTCTCCCCGAAATGAGGGGGCCTTCAGCATAACATATGAAGTCGCCATGAGCTCTTCCCGACCGGCGAGAGTCTCAGCGAAGGCAAAGAAGGAGCTCGAGCCTGAAGGAGAAAAGAAAGCTCGGGGTAAATGAAATGAACTCACCATAAGCTCTCAGCAATAGCTCCTCCATGTTACGCTGATAGCTTCAGGAGGGCATAATCACATCGGTGAGACACTTCCAGTGTCTCGCCGAGATGCGATTCTGATCATAGGAGTTTTGACCGACCAAAGAGGCTGCGTGGAATTTACTCAACCAATCAGAGAGATCTGAAGGTAAACCATTACAGTCTAAAGAACGTCAACATGAAAACAAGCGACGTGTATCTGTTACAAGCTCAGGGCATTCAAGATGCAGCAGAAGTAGCTCAACAGGACACGATGGATCAATGAATGTGGTATCTGCAAAATATCAGAGGGCTTTTATGAGGGTAGCTCTTCACCGACACACACAGTGGGGACATGTAGGCTTTAACATTTATTTCATCCAAAAGATTTGATGATAGATCTTTCTCGGCCCGATATTTTTTGTAATCCCTAAGGGGCCGATATCAGTCTGTATATAAGGCATTTTTTCCTTTTTGTAAACAGTTTGATTTATCCATTCAAGAGAGTTAGTGATTTTTTCATCAATCCTTTCTCAATTAATGTATGTTTCTGTAACTCAGCTGGAATCCTGAATACAACACAGAGTTTACCTTGGAAGCTAGTGTTCATGTTTGTACTGTTGTCATCTTTGTATCTTTCTTTGGATTATGCAAGTCTTTAATGGTGTTTTTATAGTTCTGCATTTATGTCTTAAGGCTATGAAATTGATCTTTCCTTCCCAAGATGTGTATGTAGGCCAAACCTGTTAGGACTAAAACATTAAATCTGAAAGAAGTCGTTTGGAGTGCATGAAGCAATTGAATTTAAACTTTCAAGTGTATTTTCTCCCTGTGTTCATTTCGTGATTTCTTATTAACTCGGTGTATCACCATAGAAATAGTTCAGCTTAGTTTCATTATTTGTATGCTTTCCTTCTCCTTTTACCTTCATAGAATCAATAGTTTTAGGTGATACCCAAAGGAAGCCGGCCTTCTCCGGAGGTTCATTTCAGTTTTAGGTGACCCACAGCCTTGAAATGATCCCATTGTGTCTCTAGAAAGCTCAGTTTTAATCTTTGTGCACAGGGTGCATATCTAGGTGACAACAAGACCATTAATTGCTTTGAAATGGGCTAATGTACTTGATTATTCAGGGTATCGAGGAAACACTTGTATGAGTTCATAATTCATTTAAGATGAAAGATAGTGAACATTGGCTTATCAATAGGATTGTAATTATTGATGTGTGAATAGAACTTCTAGGATTAGTGACATCAGTCAAAGAATGGTTATTGTATAACGTATTCAATTTCTTAGAATAACAAGGGATTATATAGCATCTAAGAGCTTTGGAGAAACCCTTAGTGCATTATACTCATGTTATATTGTCATATATTATTGGAATTGGATTTTAAGATAGTAATGGGTAACTAAGAAAATGTAAATAGATCCTTAAGTCTATGTTAAAGACTAGGATAGCTCTATAGATGGAATCTTGCTAGTTCTCTCTAGGGACTTTTTGGATTAGAAGATATCATCATGATATTGAAGTAAGGAGATTGCAATATAGAAAAAGATTTCTTTGTAGGAAAGAGAATTCCTCTTTTTAATTTTGTATTACATGTTAAGGAAATAGGTGACCCACGAATGTGGAACCCTAGATAGCCTTTGATAGCATTGGTTGCTTATGTCATGGTTATCAAGAGAGAAAGAGATCTTGTCAATGTATTGATGTTGATCTTGTAGCCTTTATTGAACTTATTTTAGAACTATGTGTACAAAGGAATTTCGTTATTCCAATACTTGGTATCATTGTCATAACCAACTTTGAGAAGGGGATGTTAGGAGACCGAAACTCAACCTACATGTCTATTGTACTTGAGATTGTTGTTATAGGTATATGCGACATACTTATATAAAGGATGATAAGCATATGAGTTTATACCCTATCCTTATTTGAATGTGAATAAAATTGAGTAGACAAGGGAGCTCGAAGCAATTTATCATCTCTTACGAATCTAACCTATTCAGGTTGAAGGATTGAACTTAGTCGAAGTACTAACTACATGAGAAGTAACGACACTAATTAAGATATATATATATATATATATACATAGGGTATGTGCAGGATCATGATGGGCCAAAAAGTGGCAATATGATGGCTATCTGGACGATGATATTTTTTTACACAAAATTAATGAAACGAAAAAGGTTTTTAAAGGAGATTCTCAGCTTTCCATTGATATAAATTATGCTTTACTTTGAATTTAATAAGTAATTATTATTCATTTTCTATTCAAATTATGACTAAAGTCCTAATTGATAGGCTGATTGAAAAACATTTATAGCTTTCAAATGGTATCAAATTTTCAAATAAAAAACATCATCACATTCTATGCTTCACATACTATAGGATTAAAAAGAAAATTTGAATTTCATGAAGTTTGTTAAGGGATTGGATTAGACATACAAATTTTTATATTTTTTGAAAAGTTAATAATAAAAAATTCATAGTGGTATTTAATTGGAAAAATTACAAAAAAATATGCATCACATTGGGGCATGAGTCCTCTACTTATATCTAAAATCTTCTATGAAAATATTATCATTTTATTGTGGTTAGGGTGGTCAGACAAACACCTACTTCTTATTTTTTCCCTGAAATTTAAGTACCACTGCATTGAAATTTCAAATTTTCACTAAATAGATTTTTTTTTAAAGAAACCTAGTAGTTTAGAAACTATATTCAATTTTCTACCGATTCTATTCTTACATATTTTTGAAATAATATAGATAACATATTCAAATTTTTACGTCAAGTTTCCTAACTCTGATTTTTCTGAATTTTTTGCCACTTAAGGGCCTATTTTTTCCATGATGATCCTGCACATACCCCATATCAATGAGAATATTCCTTGAATATCATGCTTATTCATGTTATATGAAATGTGAATTTGAGAAATGCTAAGTCGTTTGGGTAAGACTAGAAGTAATTGCTCTTATGTTTTGCTTCATTAATGCTATTATCTTTGGAGAACAAAGGTGGGATATATATATATATGTATATTAATTGACAATGAAAGGTCGAGAAACCATAGAACAAGGCAGGAAGTCTTTATAATACCTTAAGTGAATCTACGATAATGTCGAAACTCGATTTAACGCATCAAGATGTTGGGTATTGAATCTTGAGAGTAAAATGACAGGAAGTCATAAACCCTAGATATTGCAAGGATGCAATAAGGGACTTTTAAAAGGTTTGAAATACCTAAATTTTTACATTGAATGAATATCCTAGATTAAGGATTAGTTCTAAGTCAGATTGGCTAAAATGGATTTTCTATACATACTAGTTTGTGTCTAGAGTACCAAATAAAGTATGTAAACTATAGGATGAGATAGTTCCAAGACAAGTCAGAGGTGAGTGTCTAGATGGAATGACCAATCAGAATGATCATACTTAGCTAGAAGGGATCTAGAGTTGTATGGTCGATTGCGTTTTGTAGGACACATCCCTAGGACTGAGATGGAGAAACTTGACAATTCCTTATATCTATACTCTTCGAGAAGGGTCGGGTCACTTCCAGTTAGGAAGTGCGCGGGGGACCACTTGAGTCCGTGGTTGGAGGAAAAGCACTCGGATGATGCTCTCCCTATGTAGCAGTAGACTCTCTGAGGCTTGTGAAGATAGAGATCAACATACCAAATGCAGTGAACTCCATGTTCTGGCTTACAATAGTCAAAACCTATTAGGTAAAACTATTCTTTATGCTAAGTGTATCTTATGTGATATAAATGAATATTGTAAGGAATCATCTTGATTCTAGTTATGATTACATGTGAATTCAAGTTTGAATTTTATCTGGAAAAGTTATACTTTATTCTTGTGCTTATGCAAATGATAAAAAAATAAATAAATAAAATCTCTCTCATGTTTACTAAGTTGATTTACCTTCTAGCAAATTCTTGAGATTACTTGAGTATTAAGAAGAGGTATGTTACAATGATGTAATAAATATTGGAACAAAAAGAGCCAATTTGGGTTCCACAAGCACTTTCCAATAGTCAACAATATTTTACTCAAGATGAAGGAAGGAGTTTGAAGATTACATCAAGCATCAAGGCTTTGTATTATAAGTGAATGTGGAGGGAACCAATTATATCCTTTTCTAGGAGTATTTTTGTGGAAGGGTATCAATATATCAATTTTAATCCTTCCATAATGGCTTGTTCAATTTAACAAAGATTTTAGGATGGTGATAATAGGGCACAACATCGATGATAGTCTTAAAACATCATCTATCTATGTTGCTTGGGTTGAATTTAACCTTCATATGTGACCAAGAAAGCCAAGTGTAAGAAAAATTGGAGATAAAATCTTGGATAGATATTATGCCTCTACTAGAGACATGA
>VDFB02160911.1:80982-91597 GCA_007258455.2 Sequoia sempervirens | reverse complement strand
ATCCTCCTACATTTGCCACTTGCCTCTAATCTTCTGTTAATTAGCCTAATCCAATATTTGCACAACCTTAACCAAAATCATTAGCTAAATTTAGCACCACTTTTTGGTCAATCCTTCCATTTTTCCTTTTTGATGTTAACCCCCTTTCCTATGTGAATTTTTAATTCACATTTTATTTGCTCTAGATTCCTCTCCTTTAAATGTGAATTTTTAATTCACATTCCATTCTCCCAAGGCTTCTAGAACCTTGGACTGGTCACAATCTCCACATGTGACCAAATCCCACTTTTTTGGAGCCCACCTTTTACCCTCTAGATCATCCTATGAGTGAATTTTTAATTCACATTTATATCTCCAACCACCTTTCACTTTCCCATGTAGATTTTTGAGGAATTCTAAAATTCCTCAAAAGTCCCTTTCACTCCCACTTGGGGACAAGAAATCCCTTTTTGTGGAAATCCTCTCATCCCCCAAGGTGCATGTCCTTTTCCACCTCATGTACCTTTTTTGACAACTCATTTCCACCTCATCCACCCTTGGCCACTTCACCCTCCACATGTCAAGATGTGAGGGCTGGTGGGTTCTCAACCCACCATAGCCCTTCTCATCTTGGACCCCTGTTGGATCAATCTTGACCCTGAATTCTCTAGAGAATTCAAGATCCTCTATAAATACCCCCTCCTCAAGGGCATTTCCAACACTTTGCACTCTCATAACTACATGCTGTCCATTTGAATCCTCAAGCCTTTTTCAATCATTCAACCATCTTTGTTCATCATTTTGTATATTGAAGCTTGCATTTTAGTCATTCAATCCATCATCTAAGGAGCACACAACCAATCCAAGCAAGGGCCAATCAAAGAGGTATCAACAACAAGGGAGGTAAAAATATTTGTGTTTCATTTTATTTGCATTCCTTTTCGTTGAACCACTCTTTTGGCTAATCTTGAGGTGTCCTTGGTATTTTGTTATTCATGTTTCTTAGTTAGTTTGGCACATTTAGAGCAGTAGGAATTCCAAGGTATCACAGGTCCATTAAGAATAATAATAATTTTTTCAAATCGACTTTAGATCTTCAGCTATAGGTATAAATTTAATATCTTCTCTATTAATAACACTTCCTTTGGAATTGGTATGAAATGCTTCAAGATAAAATAAATGCAATTCAAAAAAATACTTGAGGGTTTTTTAAAATTCATACAAATCATTGCATCTTGGATCTTTATCATTGACCATACTTGACATTGTTGCTTGAATATCTTCATGCACAAGGAGGTTATCACAAGCCTTAAACTAGGAAGAAAAAAACTAGGGACCACCTCCATATATTATTGAAGGGCCTCATCCCAAGTTTGAGAGGGTTAGGTTTCAAATCTTGAATAAATTCTTGTAATTTTGAACAAAATCTTGAGAACAAGAAGACGCTCAATAGAGTGAGAAATAACTTCTTTAATAACCTTAATTTTGGACAGAATTATAGCCACAAAGATTTAAATTTTCTCTATAATCTATGTTGCCAATCCTCAACCAATGAATTTTGTCTTTGACTTGAGCCTCTCTAGTAGCATAGGCATATATATTGCTAAGATATTGCAATGGTTACTCCTCCTACCCATATTTTTTTGTCTAACCTTGTACCACTAAGCATGATATTAGCCTTATCCATTAGAGTTTTATTCATTCTTTCCACAACTTCATTTTTTGAGGTGTATAGGGTGTGGTATAAAGAATGAACATAACTCCTTTGTAGGAAATGGTGTATAGAGATAATGAAAATCCAACAAAAAATAAATTTGACAAACATAATCTAATCAAATTCCTTACCTTTCTATAGATGGTCAACCATTCCTCATCCTTGATACCTATTGATTTTGTTCCTAAAAAAAATTAACCCATTAATCTTTGTAAAATAATACATCTTCCATCTTTAACTTTCATAGTTCAAACATATTTCCATTAATTTTTTTCTTTATCCTTGTGTATCTTGTCATTCTACTTCACTCACAAATCCTCACATTCACAATTCTCACTTCCTAAAAGTTTATCATGGCCAAAAGAAACCTAAATCCTTTGAATAAAGATAAATCAATCTCTAGTACAATATTTAGGAAAAATAATCTCAATAAACATATTTAATAGAAGCAATGCATATAGACAATGAAAAAATAAAAAATAAAAGACAATATGTATATTTCATCTGAGAAAACCCTTTCAAGAAAAGAATCAAGAATAGTAAGGTTCTTGTTCACTATTACACAAAAAGTCAACCTTTCAAAATACAATTTAATAAAGGTCTTACTCAACCCTTATCCATGTGCAAATTTTAATAGGTATGTCACAAAATAATTTAATAATTTATATGCAAGCTTTAAAACCATGGAAAATCTTTGAAAACCTATTCCTTTTTTTGTATCACTAGTCTCCATAGATTTAACCAACTATAAATAATAGAGTGTATACAACATACTTCCAACATAGGGATCCCATAGGCACAAATAGGATTTAAAATATTTTGGCACGAGAAGAGTCATAATATGCAACCATAGGATGTAAGCATGATAAGGACCATGAGGTCCATGGAATCATAAGGTGCATACATGATAAGGAGCATAAATATAGGATTATAAGTTGTGGACATGATAAGCATTAGTATCATGGAAAAGATGGAAATAATAAGAATAATGAAATATTATATATAGATAGCATATGTTATATACATCATGAACAAACTCAAGATATATATCATAGAAAAATAATAAAGAACATGTGATTAATCAAAGTACTAGTGTGGAACATAAACTTGTATAAACCTAGGAAGATGTAAATAGAATCAACATATGTGAAAATATAGATGGTAAACATAGAGGGTTAAAAATTAACATGAAAATATTTGCCTAATTAACCCTATGAAGAGGTAGCTCTAATTTATTTAACATATAGAAATTTTAGTAGGATTCTAGGATAATAAGAATTGTAAAGGAATGAATAAGAATAGAAGATAGTAGAAGAAGAATGGAAACAAATACAATAAACATGACATTGTTCAATACCCTTAGAAAATTTATGAAAAGGAAAAAGATAGCCTCTCAACATACCAAAACCAATGTATTACAAATAACTATAGATTACAATTTAATACCAAGCTTAGATATTCATAAGAGATCAACATTCTCAACCCAAGAGAAATTTTACAATATAATCTTACTTAAAACTAGAAACTATGATATGGTTTAAGAAACCCATAAATCATTTCTCTCTCCATGTGGGCCATCTAGCACCCATGACACATACATTCTCTAGTTCCTCTATAGCGATGCCAAATCATATCTATAGATGGAAAATAATCAAATTTCTCTTACCACTAAAGTAAATCCTCAAAGTACCATGGCCTACACATACCATAAGCATATGTTTGGGTCCCATCACTTGCAATCATGGGTAGATGCATGAAGTTGAGTCCACAAAACATGGAAGTTTTTGCCTTTGCCAAAATCTCGAAATTAGGTTCAAAAAAATGGGATCCTATTTTTAATAAATTGGATCTCGTTTAGGTTCGAGATCATCTAGCACCCATGACACATACATTCTCTCGTCCCTCTATAGGGATGCCAAATCATATATACAGATGGAAAATAATCAAATTTCTCTTACCACTAAAGTAAATCCTCAAAGTACCATGGCCTACACATACCATAAGCATATGTTTGGGTCCCATCACTTGCAATCATGGGTAGATGCATGAAGTTGAGTCCACGAAACATGGAAGTTTTTGCCTTTGCCAAAATCTCGAAATTAGGTTCAAAAAAATGGGATCCTATTTTTAATAAATTGGATCTCGTTTAGGTTCGAGATCATCTAGCACCCATGACACATACATTCTCTCGTCCCTCTATAGGGATGCCAAATCATATATACAGATGGAAAATAATCAAATTTCTCTTACCACTAAAGTAAATCCTCAAAGTACCATGGCCTACACATACCATAAGCATATGTTTGGGTCCCATCACTTGCAATCATGGGTAGATGCATGAAGTTGAGTCCATGAAACATGGAATTTTTGCCTTAGCCAAAATCTCGAAATCGGGTTCAACAAAACGAGATCCCATTTTGAAAACTTTCCATTTTTGGAAACTTTTCAAAATGGGATCTCGTTTTGAAAACTTTCCCTTTTTGAAAACTTTCCATTTTTGACAATGTTTCAAAATGGGATCCTGCTTTGAAACTTTCCATTTTTAGAAAATTTTCATTTTTGGCAACTTTTCAAAACAGGGTCCCATTTCATAGAAGCATAACAAAACTATTTTTTTATGAAACAAGATCCCGTTTTTTAAAATATGAATTTTTGGTCGGGTTTGTGCTTTATTTTTTGGTTCAAGAAAAGGCTTGGGGACCTGAACCTCTGCTTTGGACTTGGTTTGAACTACAACTTGAAGTTCATGTCAATGCCACAAGAAAATAGTGACTTTGGACATATGTCTGAAGACCCTTTTTGCAAAAAAATTGATGAAATTAAAACCCATTATAGATGAGACAATGTAGATTCCAAATATGTAATATTTTTATAATTGGATTAATTTTTCTATTTTTCAATTAATTTCTGATGAAATTGGTCCATAAACTTGAAATATTAGGGATTTTTAGTATTTTAATAACTTTTTATTAAAATATTTTTTTTGTAAAATAGATTACACGAAAACGTACTTCACACAATTCTTTTCAATTTGAAAAAAATCAAAAAATGATAAGTTTAGGTCATCTTATGCATGATGTACATGGCGATTTTTCAAAACAACAAAAATGGCCAATACAAAATTAACAAAAAAACAATAAAAAATTTCAAAAAATATCAAAAACATGCTTCAGTGAGTTGCAAATCTTTTTCCAAAAGGATTTAGAAAATAACAATTATTTTAGGTCAAAATATGGATGACATACACATGCATGGTGTGGTAAAAAAAGTGACTTTTAAACAGTGGTTTTTAGAAATGTCTATTGAAAATCAATTTGTATCATTTGGGTATTGAAATAAATTACATATTTGAAAACTAGACTCTTAGTACTACATTTTATGATCAGTGACTTTTTTAAGATTCCATCTCTAAGTGCTTCAATTTTTAAGGTAAAATGTGACAAATTCTGAAAATAAGGGAAACCACTTCCACTTTTTGGCCAAAAAGTTGACTCAACTTCTTGCACACACCCTCATGTTGGAGTATCCCATTGGTTGAGTGTGCCTAATTTGATTTGATTCCCACACCTATAGAAGCATGTAGGTCATCAAAATATGTGCATCATGTCATACATAGCATTCAAGGTTGTGGCAGAGGTGTGATAGCATGCTCCACTCCTAATAAAAATATAATATATTTCTCTTCCATGCCTCAAATGGTGTGGGCTAGCTCTAGATACAAATTGGTGCCTCAACCATCCATTTCCATGCACATGACTACAACCACACTCATAACTCATAACGCTAAAGGGATGGCTACAATCCCCTACTTCATCAATTGTAGATAAATATGCTCCATATAATCTTGTAGAATTTTTTAGCCTAGTGCATACACTTGTGTGGCTAATACATACACTCATATGACTAGTACATACCACTAGTAGACAAACAACAATAAATTACTAAAACAACTACTAAAAATTGCATATATGTGACTAAGCTTGGTCACGTGACCATTAGTAATTTATTGTCAGTCATTTATAACACGACCAAATTCATGACTAAACAATTTTTAGTCATTTATTGGTTGTTTTGATTGATCAATTTGGTAGTATATTTAGTCGTTAATTTAGTCATTGATTGTTGTTAACTGGTCATTTATTTAGTCATGGTAGTCATTTATTTAGTCATGGTAGTCGTTTATTTATTCATGGTAGTCATTTATTTAATCATAGTAGTCATTTATTTAGTCATGGTAGTCATTTATTTCAGTCATGGTATTCATTTATTTAGTCATTATAGTAATTTATTTAGTCATGGTAGTCATTGATTTTAGTCATGGTAGTCATTTATTTAGTCATGGTTTAGTCATTTATTTGGGTTAATTAGTGATTCAAGTTACAAATCAAATCTAACTTAATTAATCCTCACAAATTCATGCATATAAACTTCAAGTATCATAGATATTCAAATGTTGAGAGAAGCACCATGAAATGAAGACTAAAATGCTTGAACAAATATGATTGATTAGACACAAACATATCACAAATCAAGAGGAGCCACAACATAGTATTTATGGGTGGAAAACCTTGTATAGGGAGAAAAAACCACTCTAAAAATTTACTTCATTAAGCCTCACTAGAAAATCAAAACCTCACTAGTTATGTATTCAATATCTCACTGACAACTGCCTCACTGGCAAGCAAAACCTCATTGGTTACAGCCTCACTGGCAAGTCAAAACATATAAATGATGCGCCTCACTAGCAACTTGTCTTACTAACTATTTTACATCATTTATTGAACAATTGAAGAATTCAAAAAGGCATAAAAACAAAGAATCACTTTGTATCAATGAATTTCGTTTCTTGAAAGTTTCATTTGGATTTGAAACTCAAGAACCTTTACTTTTGCACCTACAACACAATGAATACTATAAAATGTGTTTCTCCTTATTCAAAAACACATCCTTCTCAACTCATGCACTGTTAAATAGTGAATTTGTATAAGATTTCCCTTTCTTGTTACCACTATATGTCAGCAGTCTGACACCCCACAAGAAGTCCATGTGTGGGATGATAGGATCTTAATCTAGACATTTTGACCCAAAAAACCAAAATATTCAAGTTATTATGATTCAAGGATCTCTGTCATCTAATCATAGCTTGCAACTACCAATATGCTAAAAGAAAAGTCAAGTTAAATGAGAATTTTGATTATCACATTAAGAAGAACCATAAGAGAAAAAAAACCGAGTGAATTTTTTTAATCAAGTAATGTTTCTAAACAAGTTTTTTGAGAAAACTTGAGAAACACAAAAGTGGGTAATCTAAAAAAGTTCTCCACAATTGCACTTCAAATTAATAACAATAGATCTGCAAAAAAATTGAAACTCTTCCTCGCTAGTATTCACCTTTCACTTCTCCAATTTGGCGAGCTGTAGCCTGAAAATAAGGTTTTGACGAGGGTTTTAGAGTATGTTTATTAAAATGAAATTACGGCCAAGATCCGATAATGAAAAAAAATAGGTTTTTACATTATGGCATCCTTTACCTGTTTTCCCTTATTTTTTGTTGCTTTCCCCATTGCTATTGGTTTCAACTCCTCCAAACTCTTTCGAGTCACTAGTATTGACCTTTCACTTCTCCAATTTGGCGAGCTGCAACCTAAAAATAAGGTTTTAGTGAGGGTTTTAGAGTATGTTTATTAAAATGAAAATTACGGCCAAGATTCTAATAATCTTAAAAATGGAAGAGCCCATGCAGAGGAGTTGTACCTCCCCTTCTCCTTCAAACATGCTTGTACCTCCCTTTTCACACCTCTACCTCATCTCAAGCCGCCTTCTTCCTCTGCCACAAGGTCACCTAACACAAAGCTAAGACTTAGTGTTTAGGGTTTGTAATTATAGAAAAATAAATAAATAAGAGAATTCTCTTACCAGGTCTATGCCTAGCTCCCAACCACACAACACAATGAAATGCAAAAAAAATTTCCTTGCTTTCTTCTTAGTTGCTGCCCACTGTATGCTACAAACAAAAATGCAAGAAATAATAGGGTTCAACAAATGAAACGACTTAGGAATGGAATAATAGTCTAAAATATTAAATTCAGCCTTTCATATACATTTAGGGCTATTTTTTGTTGCTTTCCTCATTGCTATTGGTTTTGGCTCCTCCAAACTCTTTCTCGTTGGTATTCACTCTTCCTCGTTGGTTTTGGCTATCAGATTTTGCGTGCGTAACATAGGTCTGAGCTTAGGGTTCATTTGCTTGCTAAGGAGTATTTCAAAATGGATTCCAAAGTAAATAAACTAGAATACATAAATCTCCCTCTTTTGCACAATAAATATTATTAAATATATTATAATATAATATAATATATTATATAATAATAAATAATATTATATTATATAATAGTATAATATTATATAATATATTATAATATCATATTATATTATAATATATTATATTGTATTCTAATATAATATATTATTATTATATTATATTATAAAATTTATAACCCACTCCCTCAATTCGCAATATTGTTTTTAATTATCTACTTTAATATCATATTGTCTAATTTTTATTTGTGTGGCTAATTATTTAGTTGTGTTTTTTATCCAAAAATCAAATTAGTCACTTATGATGATCAAAATAGTCATTTATAGTTGTGTTGCAAAAAATGTGTAGAATTTAGTCATCTTTAGTTGTTGTGACTAAATTTTTTAGTCATGTAGTCATTTATTTGCCAAATTCTACTAGTGTACTTCATATACCTCTACTCCAATATTGCTACATTCCACCCTCATATCAATAGTCAAAGAATCTTATACATATCCTCAAGAGTGACGATGATCTCTACAATAAAAAGAATTGAATACTAATACATGCGAGTCCTATCTCTCTATTAGTGCCATGAGCATACTATCATTGTATCACATCTCTAGCATGTGGTACTCCCAATACAAGCCTACTTAGTAATGCAACATCACATTGGCTTGTGTGAGAGCAACTTTTGACCTTTGAAAAGATAAAGCATACCACTTCTTGGTTTCTCTCTCATTGTTTCTAGTGCCTACAAAATTCAAACAAAAACCTACATCAGATTTCTCTTTCCAAACAACACATTTTTTCTATAACATTTTATTAATATTCTATTCCAAAAAAATCATTTTTTTTATTTCATCTCAAACACTAGCATGTATCATAGACCCTACTATGAACTTTAGACTCTAGCATGAGTCATGAATGCTAGCTTGTCTTTTGTATTATCATGCCAAAGTTAGATACTAGTGCATGCCCAAGCTGCTAGCAAGTGCTCGAGATCCATTAGTAGCCAACAAATCCCACATTCATAAAAAATGATAAAAAATATATAATAAAAATGAAAATAAATTTCTTACCTCTCTCAATTGGATGCCTCTCACCACTCAATTATAGCTTAGTTGGATTGATCTCACTATCTCAAAGTCTCATTTGCATGATATATTGGTTCTTGAAGTGTTCTAGGTGCTCTAGTTCTTTGGGATGATTTTTTTTTTTTAAAATCCATATTTATAAAATTAAAATTTTAACCTTCTAAATTATCTTTTCTTCATCTTCTTGGTGGAAATAGTCATATCTTTTAAAATTGTAAGCTCGTATTCTTGCATGATTTCCTCAATTTGAGTCTAGGTCTCATCCTCTTATTATTATTTTCCACAATAGTGTTTCAAGGATCACCCTCTTATAAATTATTTAAAAAATAATAATTAGAAAATTGTCTTCCTCATCTCTATTGGGGGCATTTCCATTCTCTCCAAAGTTTAATAATTCTATACTTTTCCTATTTTTACCTTTCAAAAAATTAGGTAATAATAAGAGAGAACATACATTTCCCCTTAAAATCTACTATATTCCCCATCTCACTTATCTAAATAAAGCATATGCATTGTGAATTATTAGCAAGATACACTTGATTAGCCATTGCTATTTGTATCACCTAACAATAAATTATGTTTTTGATATAGGGAAAAACAGATTTTGAAGGGATCCAAAACCCTTTAACAAAAAAGAGCAAGGCTGCAGAAAAGACAGCAAGTAGCTAGCAAAAAAGACCAGCTCCAAAACAAGACCAATTAAGATTTATATTTAACATTTTTCTTGTGGGATCCAAGAGTCATATCAAAAAATGACCGAGAGGATTTATCTTTTTTTCCCTTAACTATGATCCAGCCATCTTCCACTTGCACTGCCTTACCGTGCCACGCTAGCTTGCAAAAGTCAGCAGTCAAAGTATTAGAATTTACATTTTGATTCCTTAGCACAGATAAAGACTTTTCTGAAGAGCCACCAGATAGGGAAGCCAAAGCACATTCCCTAGAAAAGGCATTTGATGACTCGATAGGGGTTGCCTTAGCGACCCTTCCATTTGAGACGACCGAAGGGGGCGTCCCAAGACCCAGTGATTTAGAAGCAACCACCTCACAAACAATAGGGGTTTTCACAAGATGTTCAATATCAACAACCCCACCAGAAGTGACATCCAAAGGGGATTCTGAGGCAAGCACCTCAGAAAAGCTCCTTTGTTGATCAACATTCTTCTCACCCGTGTAATGCTTTTGAGAGGCACAATATAGATTTGATAATATATGCATAGTCACAAAGTTTCATCCTTCTGTTGGACTAACAATAAATTATGTTAGTCCAAGTGATCTCGATCTTTTCAAATCAACTATAAAAAGAGTATGCTAGTTTAAGTGATCTTCTTACCCACTAATTTCCATTACTCCTGGTGAGAGAGTAAGCTAGACCTTAACTCATGTCACTACATTATCAAAATTCATTTCTCCTCATTCCATTGCACTCTTTTCTCTTAATAACAATGTATTTTCTCTCTAAGTCACCTTCTCTTCATTTTATTCTTCTCATTTTATTAGATTTATATTGATATTATTAATTCCATT
>VDFB02160911.1:60778-80882 GCA_007258455.2 Sequoia sempervirens | reverse complement strand
GGTTGAAGGATTGAACTTAGTCGAAGTACTAACTACATGAGAAGTAACGACACTAATTAAGATATATATAGATACATATCAATGAGAATATTCCTTGAATATCATGCTTATTCATGTTATATGAAATGTGAATTTGAGAAATGCTAAGTCGTTTGGGTAAGACTACAAGTAATTGCTCTTATGTTTTTCTTCGTTAATGCTATTATCTTTGGAGAACAAGGATGTTTGATATTTCCATGTATTGGGTTAGAGAAGCTAAACCCTAGTATTGAAACAAGGAGGATATAGGAAATATGTAACGCTTACGTCATATATGAAATTGTATATATATATATATATGTATATTGATTAACAATGAAAGGTCGAGAAACCATAGAATAAGGCAGGAAGTCTTTATAATACCTTAAGTGAATCTACGATAATGTCGAAACTCGATTTAACGCATCAAGATGTTGGGTATTGAATCTTGAGAGTAAAATGACAGGAAGTCATAAACCCTAGATATTGCAAGGATGCAATAAGGGACTTTTAAAAGGTTTGAAATACCTAAATTTTTACATTGAATGAATATCCTAGATTAAGGATTAGTTCTAAGTTAGATTGGCTAAAATGGATTTTCTATATATACTAGTTTGTGTCTAGAGTACCAAATAAAGTAAGTAAACTATAGGATGAGACAGTTCCAAGACAAGTCAGAGGTGAGTGTCTAGATGGCATGACCAATCAGAATGATCATACTTAGCTAGAAGGGATCTAGAGTTGTATGGTCGATTGCGTTTTGTAGGACACATCCCTAGGACTGAGATGGAGAAACTTGACAGTTCCTTATATCTATACTCTTCGAGAAGGGTCGGGTCACTTCCAGTTAGGAAGTGCGTGGGGGACCACTTGAGTCCGTGGTTGGAGGAAAAGCACTCAGATGATGCTCTCCCTCTGTAGCAGTAGACTCTCTGAGGAGCTCTGAGGCTTGTGAAGATAGAGATCAACAGACCAAATGCAGTGAACTCCATGTTCTGGCTTATGATAGTCAAAACCTATCAGGTAAAACTATTCTTTATGCTAAGTGTATCTTATGTGATATAAATGAATATTGTAAGGAATTATGTTGATTCTAGTTATGATTACATGTGAATTCAAGTTTGAATTTTATTTGGAAAATTTATACTTTATTCTTGTGCTTATGCAAATGATAAAATAAAAAAAATAAAAAAAAATCTCTAGCTCATGTTTACTAAGTTGATTTACCTTCTAGTAAATTCTTGAGATTAGTTGAGTATTAAGAAGAGGTATGTTACATATGGTATCAGAGCAAACCGGGTTCAACACATGGACCTATGAGCTCATTACGAGAAAACTTGTTAAACATTAGTAGATTGGCTAAGTCTAACGCTAGTTGGTGCCAGAATGTTATAAGGAAAAACCTAGGTAACTGTCTGGAAGACTATCTCCCCATCATTTACCCAAGTCAATGGCTTAGAGAAGGCCAACAAAGGAGTGAAAACTTCAAGAGAAAAACCATTCCATTAAGGTTGCATAATGAAAAGATTTTGAGACTCTGACTAGAAAGGTAAAACCTTAATCAGTTTCTAATCAGACTAAGAGCTCAAGTAGAGCAGTGTCTGTATGAATTTATTGCTACTCTTCTTTTTCAAGAATTTTAGGATGGAAGGACTCAGAAGTAATCAACCAGGTGCTGGAACATCTGATCATTGGAAATCCTTGAAACTATGTCAATGACACCTAGATAATATGGGTTTTAGTCTAAGTTTTAGATGGCTTGGAAAGAGCCAAGTGGAATGAATAGATCATCAAAGGACGAGTAGTGTTATACTAGCATAGAATCCTAAAAAAAAGAGGTTGAGAACTAAGTACTAGCCTTTTGGTAGAGCTAGAAAGTACAACCGCGGTGGTGAATGTAATTAACACTAAGATATTTAGTCAAATTGTTAAAGTTTTAACATGTAATCTAATCAATGAAGTTAGGAATAGAGTTTTATACTGTGAAACAAAGAAAAGAAGTTTGTGTTCCAATTGTAATATTTGTGTGTTTCTTTAAAACAATCTTATAATATCATCTGACAGGTGAATGATAGATACTCCAGGAAATAGGAGTGAATCTGATATAACCCTTTTTATTTGCAAAAATTTGAGCATGGTGAGAGTCTTAAGGGATTTATTTGTTTAAGGCGCTTGTAACGCAATCCCTAACCCACTATAAGCGTTTGGAAAATCCAAATGCAGTGCAGCAATCTACTCCCTTATAGTGACTTAGTCAAGTCACATAGTGCATTAATAGTGTTCTTTTGGATTTTGACACTTCCTCGGATTTGGTAAAATTCCTTTTTAATGTTGGAAAGGATTGTCACTGTTTTATATCTTTATTTTGAAATGTTCTAGCCACCGAATTTTTGAAGATTGTATATCTTATGGCCGGTTGGTCAAAATTTGATTTATTGCTGGAAAAGAGCTCATTCTTTGATTTATTGTTGAATTAAAACTATTTATAATTTGATATTGAGTTGAGTTTTGTGGTGGCTATACTAGAAATTTTTTGTTGTTCATTGTGTTTGATGTACTGTTCTTCTCTATCATGTCCTGGATGGACCTCTGATGGGTTGTGTAAGGGAGTAAATTGTAAAATGCACCGGGTATGTCCTTAGATTTACAAATGAAAGAAACTTTGTGTGGAAAGGAATTGGTTCCAAACCATTTTTGGGTTGTATAATTAATATGTAAGCTATCTGAAGGAGGTCTTATGCGGGTTTTTTTTTTGAACCTTGTGTTATGGTATGTGGGTGGACAGGTAGTCCAGTAAGCCCAAGTAAATAGTCTCTCCAAGTCGAGCAGGGTGGTGAACCATTACTACGTGGATTGAAAAGCGTATGTATATTAAACTATGGCCATAGTGAGTGTCGTTGCCACTACGTGCACTTGTCAGTTCACAGTACTCTAGACACTTAGCTAACTAGAGTTGTCGTACTTAGTAGGAGGGTATCCTTAGTAGTGCGATAGAGTTGGTTAAGTGGGGGTACACACTAGAGCTCAGATGGCAACTGTGAGGGTTTCCTACACAACCTTTCATCGAGAAAGTAGGACTGCTTCCAGTTAGGAAGTGTGCTGAGGAACCGCTTAAGTCCGTGGTTGAAAGGAAAATAGCCAGGTGATGCTTTCCCTCTTTTCAGTGGCATGCCAAGTCTTGGAGGATAGATGAACTAGAAATGGAATTTTTATCCTTTCTCTTGTATTTACTTATCAGCTTATTATAATGATGCATGAAATAAATGAAATTGGTACTTGATGAAAAGCTTTTCAGCTAGAAAAGTGAAGGTTGATGTTACTCTTTGTATCTTACATGAGGAATAGTGGTACCTTACTTGCTTAATGTTGTTAACCTTTGATAAAATTCTCTTTGTAAACCTGTGTTAAAAGTAGCTGATTGCTACATGTAGAAAGAGACATCCACCTTTTATGGTGTCTGATATAACTTCTATAATTTTGTTAACAAGGTGACTCCATTTGAGACATTGGACAGGAAAATATGTCGAACTCCTATAAGCTAAGTAAGCTAGAAGATAGGATTAGCATTAGTCCAAAAATGTCATCAGAAATGGATAAACAAATCAAACCGATCAAAGAGATTGGTGAAAGATGATAATAGATAGAAAAGTTTCATAAAGTAAGGAATGTTTTCCAAACTAGCTCCTAGAAATAAAGGAATCTTCAAAAAAATTTCTTGAAGATATCAATTCAATTGATTACATAATCATTCTATTCTTAGCTATTACCAGGAGGTAAAATGCCTTATATGAATTACATTTGAAAGTATATAACAGATGATAATTATATTCTCAGAATGTTTTACAGGTACAGGACCAGGGAGAGGTCATGTTCGAGCTTCTTAAATGCAAGGTCCAGTGGGACTGGTATCTAAAGGGTAAAATGCCATGGAAAGTTTACCATGATTTTATATCAAATATTTTCTAAATTTCTTACGCTTTTGCAGGATAAACAAAATATTTATCTTATTAAGATCTCTGATGCATTGGATCATCGAGGACGATGATTCTTACGGGGAGAGATATGTTACATCCCTAACTTTAACTCTCTTTTACTTTTTACTTTTGAAGTAATTAGTAGATGATTACGCATGATTCAATGATTAGATGTTTAGGAAAAATGTTTGGAAAAATCAATGTATCTTAAGTTACGTTTATTTCACTAAAATTGTCATGTGTTTAAAAGTTGTCAAGATGTGATGACTTCATGAGGATTATGAAATGATTATTAATAGACTAATCTTTAGTTGGTGATGGAAATTTGCATTCAGGAATCAGGTTTCCGCCCTCCGAGAAAGGGAGGGAGAGAATCATTGGAGAGAGGGATATAGATACAAGGAATAACAGGTTGTCGCCATCTTAGGTCTAGTGTTGATGCAAAATGGTCGAACCTACTTGAGTCAAATGAGTGATACTCAACTCTCTTGGTCTAAGTTTACTTCTCGACTCGACAAGTTGTCGATGTCGTTTAATGTCTAGTGCATGTTGTTTAACATGTTTAGAAGCTTGTCGATAGTACTCAATTAGTCAACCTTTGTGTTGATATGATTTTCTTAGGGGTTATTAACTCTCCTTTTAATATATAAAACAAATGAATATATGAATGTCGGTATACGTGAGATAAGGTAAGCATATGTACTCATATAGATGGATGCATGGATGCATATATGCGTACAAAGACATAGATATTGTCAACGTACAAAAATTTGTGTTCAAGTACGTATGGATACATACACGCATGCATAAGTTATTGTGATGGATCAACTCTTGGTAAAGGAGGGACAAATCATATTTGAATTGCTCGACCCTTTAATGAGAAGCTTATTTGAATGTTATGGCAGTAAGTATATATATACACATTTGCTAATGTCTAAATGCCAATGTAAAGCCTTTTTGTCGTTGAAGGTGATAGAAGTTTCAATTCAATGGAAATGCTTTTGAAAAGATATTACAAGGCCACGTCATAATGCTTGAGGGTGGCACATGCTTAAGCAATGTGCAAGTCAAGTGTTACCATGATTGGAGTCGTGGCTATCTCCACAATTTGTTAAGTGATAAATGATTGCTTTTAACCATTCCTTAACAAATTTTGAACTGTTTCTTGAGCCACAGTTAGTATCTAAGTCTATGCTTATTTTGCATAAGGGCACGTAGCAATGGTAGCATCCATCACGATCCTAGGTGGAGTGAATTTGGTGCTATAACTACCATTCTTAACTGAATCTTGAACGGATCTTC
Source organism: Sequoia sempervirens (assembly GCA_007258455.2). NCBI lineage: Eukaryota > Viridiplantae > Streptophyta > Pinopsida > Cupressales > Cupressaceae > Sequoia > Sequoia sempervirens. The sequence continues at coordinate 75,588 of VDFB02160911.1, read as the reverse complement.
AGAGCCATTCTTTGGAGGGAAAAAGTGATTGGGGTAACCATTTTTGGGGAGGCTTATCATCCTCAACCTAAAATCATTTGGGGGGGGGGGGTAGTCAGTGGAAATGGGAGTGCCCACTGTTCAATTCCAAAAAGGATCAATCTCACAATCACCGTGCGTTCCCCCAGAAGCACGGCCTTGAATTGCTCAAAAATATTTCATAAGAATAGATTGATGAGCGTGAGAGCCAGTGCTTAGACTGAAGATTGTAACAAAGAAGAATGCCAAGTAGTGGCATAGGAGAAGAAGAGATATCTAAAAATTTTCTTCTAGACCATGAGAGAAGACTATTCTATAATGCTTACTAAAGCTATCAATAGTGCCTGTGTGTGGGATCTCAATCTGGAGGTATTCCACAAGGGAGAAATCATATTAAATAATGATGCTTAACATAGAGAAATGAGGAGGTGTAGTTGCTAATGATTATTGTTAGATCAAAGTCTTGATATTGCATGACAACATGATAGGAGGAGAAGGCTTTCACCATCAAAATAAGGGAGTGGAATATCATACATGCTCTCGGATAGCAGAACGATGGGTAGAGTAGGTGAGGTGTTGAAAGAGAAGGCCGATTTTGGATAACATTATGGCTCGGTAAGAGGTGAGACCATTTTACTGCGAATAATGGTTATGGCATAGGCTTTGTTTACTGCATATAAGCCTTGTTTTCCTTATTTAAGAACTTTATTAGCTGATATCTATTGTTAGACCTATTGCCTAAATTTTCACCCTCAGGCTCAATTAGGTAAGGCATTTATGTTGCATCATATGTTCCCCCTTGGGCCTTGCATTGTCTATTTTTTGGTTCTTATCGGCATAGGTCCATGACTATTTCCTCGACTCATGTTACGTTTTCTGCTTGCATGAGTCTGTGTTGCCTATCGGCAAGACTCATCCGATGTCACGGCGATCAAAGGTCTTCTACATTCTTCATTTGGTAGGATGTTTCTATTGTTTTGGCGACCGTGGAGGCTTCTATCAACATATGTCTTAGTTGTCGAGGTTGCATCTTACTAATCTCAACATGTCTCCCCGACTATGTATATGGTGGTTCATCGGTGGAGCTAGACGATATCGACATTATGTCTTAGCGAGGTTTTCTTGTCTCACCGACTAGAGAAATAGAGTGCATCGTATCGGCATGAGTTGCGGCGTCGGTATATGGTCATAGCGAGTTCTCTTGTTCTTACCGATAGTGTGTAAATGGTTTTCTTTCGGCATGAGTTCACTTTTGTCTCATCGATCGGTGGTGGAAGGATGTGCTCATCGGTGTAGGTTGGGGCGATCGCCGTAAGGTCTCGGCGAGTGACCTTCGGTCTCGCTGATGGAAAATAATGGAAGATCCTTGTTGGCGTAACAATTGCCTTGTCTCGGCGACTCAGAATGCATTGAGACCTTTCGGTGTAGCAAACACAGTCTATGTAAGGTCTCCTCGACGGATGGAAGCTACAACGACACACTTGGGATAGGTCTCAATGCATTTGGGTTTGGCCAATGGTTTTTCTTGAAAGCTATTGGCAAGATTCCACCATAAAGGTTGTTGGTTAATGGAGAGGCCACTTTTGGACATGTGAGATGAATAGGGAGTGAAATCCTATTTTTTATGGGTAGACTTCCTGTAAGGAGTATTGATTGATTCACACAGTGATTGAGTAGAGGGTACTATCTTCAAAATTACAAGAGCAAGGAGTGCCCATATCTAAATAGGGCCCCTCAAGTTATCATATCAATTGAGTGTGACCCTTGAGTTACTACCCCTTGTCTATTGAGATGCTTCAATAAATAACTTAAAACAATGGATCGTTTACATATAAATAGTAGGGATCCCTTGCCTATATAACTAGGATCTTGGATGTTGAGTGGAATGATTCTTTTGTGCATTATACCTTGTTGATAATTAGCACAAATACAAATTCTCAAAGATTCTAGGCTTTAGTACCTTCAATAGCATGAACAACCCACTTGGCATAGATCACAAAAAAATATCTACATGAATATCTATAATAACCATTCCATCAAAATATCTAAGATAACATTATCCCATGTCACCTTGTGAAAGCCTTTGTTATAATCTAAGCTAAGTCATTGAATTTTACAACAATTTGTCAAAATTGTGACCTATGTAGCTTTGGAGGGAGGCTAACATATAGAGAAATTTTGAAATTTACAAACCTGCAAAAGTAACTTGGCACATATAGTATGCAAAATTTTATCCACTCTATTTGAAAGATATTGCCAAAGAGTAGATGAATAGGCTTGTAAAGTAAAATGAATCCTTAAAAATGAGAATATTACTTTGTGATCAATTTAAATCCACTTGTAGTCTTGATGCAAAATGGGGGAAGGATAAATGGACTAACTCTAGAATTAGATCTTGCTCCATTGAAAGGTAGACAAAAGGTGTCCAAGCACTTGAAAGCCCGGTTGATATTATTTTCATCTTTAATAAGCATGAGAAAGAACTAAGGGTGGTTAATCCCAAGGAGAGAAATTCCTATAGAACAATATTATGTGATATGGCATTATCAAGAAGTTAGATAAAAAATTAGGCTACTAACACATGCAAAGATGAAACAAGAGGCCATCCATATCAAATGGAGTGAAAATTCCCAAATTGCTCATATTAGATGTCATTAATGGTGAGCTAAGAAAATGTGTTAGTGAACAACATGTTAAATGACTAAATGAGATTATTACAAAAATCCAAGTTACTTAACATGAAAGAATAAAGGGACAATCAATCCATTAGAATGCTTTTTCAAAGTCAATTTTGATGAAGAATACCTTCTAGTTGGAAGTAGTGATATTGTTAAGAATGAGCCTAGTTTTAATAAACCATGTTTTCTTTATATGCAAACCACAAGGGGGGAAAGGTAGTGTATAGGAAGGGAAAGGGATTTAGTAATAATCTTGTAGGAGGTCCATTAAGAATAATAATAATTTTTTCAAATCGACTTTAGATCTTCAGCTATAGGTATAAATTTAATATCTTCTCTATTAATAACACTTCCTTTGGAATTGGTATGAAATGCTTCAAGATAAAATAAATGCAATTCAAAAAAATACTTGAGGGTTTTTTAAAATTCATACAAATCATTGCATCTTGGATCTTTATCATTGACCATACTTGACATTGTTGCTTGAATATCTTCATGCACAAGGAGGTTATCACAAGCCTTAAACTAGGAAGAAAAAAACTAGGGACCACCTCCATATATTATTGAAGGGCCTCATCCCAAGTTTGAGAGGGTTAGGTTTCAAATCTTGAATAAATTCTTGTAATTTTGAACAAAATCTTGAGAACAAGAAGACGCTCAATAGAGTGAGAAATAACTTCTTTAATAACCTTAATTTTGGACAGAATTATAGCCACAAAGATTTAAATTTTCTCTATAATCTATGTTGCCAATCCTCAACCAATGAATTTTGTCTTTGACTTGAGCCTCTCTAGTAGCATAGGCATATATATTGCTAAGATATTGCAATGGTTACTCCTCCTACCCATATTTTTTTGTCTAACCTTGTACCACTAAGCATGATATTAGCCTTATCCATTAGAGTTTTATTCATTCTTTCCACAACTTCATTTTTTGAGGTGTATAGGGTGTGGTATAAAGAATGAACATAACTCCTTTGTAGGAAATGGTGTATAGAGATAATGAAAATCCAACAAAAAATAAATTTGACAAACATAATCTAATCAAATTCCTTACCTTTCTATAGATGGTCAACCATTCCTCATCCTTGATACCTATTGATTTTGTTCCTAAAAAAAATTAACCCATTAATCTTTGTAAAATAATACATCTTCCATCTTTAACTTTCATAGTTCAAACATATTTCCATTAATTTTTTTCTTTATCCTTGTGTATCTTGTCATTCTACTTCACTCACAAATCCTCACATTCACAATTCTCACTTCCTAAAAGTTTATCATGGCCAAAAGAAACCTAAATCCTTTGAATAAAGATAAATCAATCTCTAGTACAATATTTAGGAAAAATAATCTCAATAAACATATTTAATAGAAGCAATGCATATAGACAATGAAAAAATAAAAAATAAAAGACAATATGTATATTTCATCTGAGAAAACCCTTTCAAGAAAAGAATCAAGAATAGTAAGGTTCTTGTTCACTATTACACAAAAAGTCAACCTTTCAAAATACAATTTAATAAAGGTCTTACTCAACCCTTATCCATGTGCAAATTTTAATAGGTATGTCACAAAATAATTTAATAATTTATATGCAAGCTTTAAAACCATGGAAAATCTTTGAAAACCTATTCCTTTTTTTGTATCACTAGTCTCCATAGATTTAACCAACTATAAATAATAGAGTGTATACAACATACTTCCAACATAGGGATCCCATAGGCACAAATAGGATTTAAAATATTTTGGCACGAGAAGAGTCATAATATGCAACCATAGGATGTAAGCATGATAAGGACCATGAGGTCCATGGAATCATAAGGTGCATACATGATAAGGAGCATAAATATAGGATTATAAGTTGTGGACATGATAAGCATTAGTATCATGGAAAAGATGGAAATAATAAGAATAATGAAATATTATATATAGATAGCATATGTTATATACATCATGAACAAACTCAAGATATATATCATAGAAAAATAATAAAGAACATGTGATTAATCAAAGTACTAGTGTGGAACATAAACTTGTATAAACCTAGGAAGATGTAAATAGAATCAACATATGTGAAAATATAGATGGTAAACATAGAGGGTTAAAAATTAACATGAAAATATTTGCCTAATTAACCCTATGAAGAGGTAGCTCTAATTTATTTAACATATAGAAATTTTAGTAGGATTCTAGGATAATAAGAATTGTAAAGGAATGAATAAGAATAGAAGATAGTAGAAGAAGAATGGAAACAAATACAATAAACATGACATTGTTCAATACCCTTAGAAAATTTATGAAAAGGAAAAAGATAGCCTCTCAACATACCAAAACCAATGTATTACAAATAACTATAGATTACAATTTAATACCAAGCTTAGATATTCATAAGAGATCAACATTCTCAACCCAAGAGAAATTTTACAATATAATCTTACTTAAAACTAGAAACTATGATATGGTTTAAGAAACCCATAAATCATTTCTCTCTCCATGTGGGCCATCTAGCACCCATGACACATACATTCTCTAGTTCCTCTATAGCGATGCCAAATCATATCTATAGATGGAAAATAATCAAATTTCTCTTACCACTAAAGTAAATCCTCAAAGTACCATGGCCTACACATACCATAAGCATATGTTTGGGTCCCATCACTTGCAATCATGGGTAGATGCATGAAGTTGAGTCCACAAAACATGGAAGTTTTTGCCTTTGCCAAAATCTCGAAATTAGGTTCAAAAAAATGGGATCCTATTTTTAATAAATTGGATCTCGTTTAGGTTCGAGATCATCTAGCACCCATGACACATACATTCTCTCGTCCCTCTATAGGGATGCCAAATCATATATACAGATGGAAAATAATCAAATTTCTCTTACCACTAAAGTAAATCCTCAAAGTACCATGGCCTACACATACCATAAGCATATGTTTGGGTCCCATCACTTGCAATCATGGGTAGATGCATGAAGTTGAGTCCATGAAACATGGAATTTTGCCTTAGCCAAAATCTCGAAATCGGGTTCAACAAAGCAGATCCCATTTTGGCTTTCCATTTTTGGAAACTTTTCAAAATGGGATCTCGTTTTGAAAACTTTCCCTTTTTGAAAACTTTCCATTTTTGACAATGTTTCAAAATGGGATCCTGCTTTGAAACTTTCCATTTTTAGAAAATTTTCATTTTTGGCAACTTTTCAAAACAGGGTCCCATTTCATAGAAGCATAACAAAACTATTTTTTTATGAAACAAGATCCCGTTTTTTAAAATATGAATTTTTGGTCGGGTTTGTGCTTTATTTTTTGGTTCAAGAAAAGGCTTGGGGACCTGAACCTCTGCTTTGGACTTGGTTTGAACTACAACTTGAAGTTCATGTCAATGCCACAAGAAAATAGTGACTTTGGACATATGTCTGAAGACCCTTTTTGCAAAAAAATTGATGAAATTAAAACCCATTATAGATGAGACAATGTAGATTCCAAATATGTAATATTTTTATAATTGGATTAATTTTTCTATTTTTCAATTAATTTCTGATGAAATTGGTCCATAAACTTGAAATATTAGGGATTTTTAGTATTTTAATAACTTTTTATTAAAATATTTTTTTTGTAAAATAGATTACACGAAAACGTACTTCACACAATTCTTTTCAATTTGAAAAAAATCAAAAAATGATAAGTTTAGGTCATCTTATGCATGATGTACATGGCGATTTTTCAAAACAACAAAAATGGCCAATACAAAATTAACAAAAAAACAATAAAAAATTTCAAAAAATATCAAAAACATGCTTCAGTGAGTTGCAAATCTTTTTCCAAAAGGATTTAGAAAATAACAATTATTTTAGGTCAAAATATGGATGACATACACATGCATGGTGTGGTAAAAAAAGTGACTTTTAAACAGTGGTTTTTAGAAATGTCTATTGAAAATCAATTTGTATCATTTGGGTATTGAAATAAATTACATATTTGAAAACTAGACTCTTAGTACTACATTTTATGATCAGTGACTTTTTTAAGATTCCATCTCTAAGTGCTTCAATTTTTAAGGTAAAATGTGACAAATTCTGAAAATAAGGGAAACCACTTCCACTTTTTGGCCAAAAAGTTGACTCAACTTCTTGCACACACCCTCATGTTGGAGTATCCCATTGGTTGAGTGTGCCTAATTTGATTTGATTCCCACACCTATAGAAGCATGTAGGTCATCAAAATATGTGCATCATGTCATACATAGCATTCAAGGTTGTGGCAGAGGTGTGATAGCATGCTCCACTCCTAATAAAAATATAATATATTTCTCTTCCATGCCTCAAATGGTGTGGGCTAGCTCTAGATACAAATTGGTGCCTCAACCATCCATTTCCATGCACATGACTACAACCACACTCATAACTCATAACGCTAAAGGGATGGCTACAATCCCCTACTTCATCAATTGTAGATAAATATGCTCCATATAATCTTGTAGAATTTTTTAGCCTAGTGCATACACTTGTGTGGCTAATACATACACTCATATGACTAGTACATACCACTAGTAGACAAACAACAATAAATTACTAAAACAACTACTAAAAATTGCATATATGTGACTAAGCTTGGTCACGTGACCATTAGTAATTTATTGTCAGTCATTTATAACACGACCAAATTCATGACTAAACAATTTTTAGTCATTTATTGGTTGTTTTGATTGATCAATTTGGTAGTATATTTAGTCGTTAATTTAGTCATTGATTGTTGTTAACTGGTCATTTATTTAGTCATGGTAGTCATTTATTTAGTCATGGTAGTCGTTTATTTATTCATGGTAGTCATTTATTTAATCATAGTAGTCATTTATTTAGTCATGGTAGTCATTTATTTCAGTCATGGTATTCATTTATTTAGTCATTATAGTAATTTATTTAGTCATGGTAGTCATTGATTTTAGTCATGGTAGTCATTTATTTAGTCATGGTTTAGTCATTTATTTGGGTTAATTAGTGATTCAAGTTACAAATCAAATCTAACTTAATTAATCCTCACAAATTCATGCATATAAACTTCAAGTATCATAGATATTCAAATGTTGAGAGAAGCACCATGAAATGAAGACTAAAATGCTTGAACAAATATGATTGATTAGACACAAACATATCACAAATCAAGAGGAGCCACAACATAGTATTTATGGGTGGAAAACCTTGTATAGGGAGAAAAAACCACTCTAAAAATTTACTTCATTAAGCCTCACTAGAAAATCAAAACCTCACTAGTTATGTATTCAATATCTCACTGACAACTGCCTCACTGGCAAGCAAAACCTCATTGGTTACAGCCTCACTGGCAAGTCAAAACATATAAATGATGCGCCTCACTAGCAACTTGTCTTACTAACTATTTTACATCATTTATTGAACAATTGAAGAATTCAAAAAGGCATAAAAACAAAGAATCACTTTGTATCAATGAATTTCGTTTCTTGAAAGTTTCATTTGGATTTGAAACTCAAGAACCTTTACTTTTGCACCTACAACACAATGAATACTATAAAATGTGTTTCTCCTTATTCAAAAACACATCCTTCTCAACTCATGCACTGTTAAATAGTGAATTTGTATAAGATTTCCCTTTCTTGTTACCACTATATGTCAGCAGTCTGACACCCCACAAGAAGTCCATGTGTGGGATGATAGGATCTTAATCTAGACATTTTGACCCAAAAAACCAAAATATTCAAGTTATTATGATTCAAGGATCTCTGTCATCTAATCATAGCTTGCAACTACCAATATGCTAAAAGAAAAGTCAAGTTAAATGAGAATTTTGATTATCACATTAAGAAGAACCATAAGAGAAAAAAAACCGAGTGAATTTTTTTAATCAAGTAATGTTTCTAAACAAGTTTTTTGAGAAAACTTGAGAAACACAAAAGTGGGTAATCTAAAAAAGTTCTCCACAATTGCACTTCAAATTAATAACAATAGATCTGCAAAAAAATTGAAACTCTTCCTCGCTAGTATTCACCTTTCACTTCTCCAATTTGGCGAGCTGTAGCCTGAAAATAAGGTTTTGACGAGGGTTTTAGAGTATGTTTATTAAAATGAAATTACGGCCAAGATCCGATAATGAAAAAAAATAGGTTTTTACATTATGGCATCCTTTACCTGTTTTCCCTTATTTTTTGTTGCTTTCCCCATTGCTATTGGTTTCAACTCCTCCAAACTCTTTCGAGTCACTAGTATTGACCTTTCACTTCTCCAATTTGGCGAGCTGCAACCTAAAAATAAGGTTTTAGTGAGGGTTTTAGAGTATGTTTATTAAAATGAAAATTACGGCCAAGATTCTAATAATCTTAAAAATGGAAGAGCCCATGCAGAGGAGTTGTACCTCCCCTTCTCCTTCAAACATGCTTGTACCTCCCTTTTCACACCTCTACCTCATCTCAAGCCGCCTTCTTCCTCTGCCACAAGGTCACCTAACACAAAGCTAAGACTTAGTGTTTAGGGTTTGTAATTATAGAAAAATAAATAAATAAGAGAATTCTCTTACCAGGTCTATGCCTAGCTCCCAACCACACAACACAATGAAATGCAAAAAAAATTTCCTTGCTTTCTTCTTAGTTGCTGCCCACTGTATGCTACAAACAAAAATGCAAGAAATAATAGGGTTCAACAAATGAAACGACTTAGGAATGGAATAATAGTCTAAAATATTAAATTCAGCCTTTCATATACATTTAGGGCTATTTTTTGTTGCTTTCCTCATTGCTATTGGTTTTGGCTCCTCCAAACTCTTTCTCGTTGGTATTCACTCTTCCTCGTTGGTTTTGGCTATCAGATTTTGCGTGCGTAACATAGGTCTGAGCTTAGGGTTCATTTGCTTGCTAAGGAGTATTTCAAAATGGATTCCAAAGTAAATAAACTAGAATACATAAATCTCCCTCTTTTGCACAATAAATATTATTAAATATATTATAATATAATATAATATATTATATAATAATAAATAATATTATATTATATAATAGTATAATATTATATAATATATTATAATATCATATTATATTATAATATATTATATTGTATGGGGGTGACCCTTTGGGTGAAATGGTGGGGCCTAACACACTGTAGAATAATAACAACCAAGGTTCAAACCTCGCGGGGTCGCTCTCTACCGCGTCAACAATGGAGTTTGTTATTTACCCTCATATTAAGGAGAGGTTCCTTGGTGAATTGGTGGGGCTTCTTGCCCGTAGTGCCAACAACCAAGGCCCAAACAATATTTTAAAAAAGAAACGGATGGCTCACACTTAGTATTTTGGGCAGCGACCATCTAGGCTCATTTTACATGTGGTCTTTTTGAGAGGTACAGTTACACATGTTAAACAGATTTAGGGGTGGATGCATTCTTTCTTCTCTGAAGCTTCTTGGGGGTGGGTTTTTTTACGCTATTTGGGGGGAGGCTCTTTTCTTTTGCAGCAGGTGTGTATTCTGGGGTTGGGGGGTTGCGACCTTGGTGTCCAGTGGAGTGTGCCTTCTTCGAGGGGCTCTTGGTTTTATTTGGGCCTTGCTTGCTCATCTTGCGTTGTGTGCTCTTTGATGGATACTGGAGAATCTTCTAGGGTTTGTCCCAATATGGACTTTCGTTCTGCTTTTGGATCGAAACCCTCTCCACAGGGTTCAAAGATTTTTGATAATAATCTTTTCTCAGTGGAACCTGAGAAAGTCGAGATGGGCTCGGTAGGGGGGCCTAGAATTCTGAAGATTAATGGGTGCCTCGAACGGTGTAAAGAGAGGCCGAGCGTAGTCATTCCAATGGAGATGTTGGCTGAAGACATTGATTATTATGCACGACATTCTCTTTATTGCAAATTCTTAGGTTTGAAAATTTCTTTGCAATTCTTGGAGATGTGGGCTCAAAAGACATGGATGCCTGAGGGAGAGATGGAGTTCCGCCTCCTGGCAAATAACTACTTCATGGTTACTTTTGATTGTTTGGCTGATCGGAATAGGATTTTTGAAGGGGGCCCGCATTTTTATAACCAGGTGGGCTTATTTATTAAGCCATGGCATGCTGGCTTCAACCCGGCAGAGGAACTTCCGAATCGGGTACCGGTTTGGGTCCGTCTTCCAAGGCTCCCTGTGGAATGCTGGCGAGAGGATGTGTTGTGCCTATTAGCCTCGAAGCTGGGGAAACCTGTGGGTTCTTCTCAGCAAACACAATTCAAAAAGGTAATGAATTTTGCCCGGTTTTGTGTAGAAATTGATTTAAGTAAGCCATTGCCAGACTTGTTAGAAGTGAGTGCAGGAGATTATTCATGGGTGCAACAGCTGGATTATGAAACACTTCCCTTCCGTTGTCATTTCTGTCATGAGTATGGTCACCTCCTGCGCAGATGTCCAAAGGCCAAGCCTTTGGAGGCTCATTCTTCTCAGCCTTCAGCTAATCCACCTAGGGTGGATAAGGGCAAGGACCCCATTCAGGGTTCTGGTGGTAGGGAAGATGGATTTATTCCCGTTAGAGGCCGAAACAGAAATAAAGGTCATAAAAGGACTTTGAAGGACAGGCAGGAGGAGGACACCTTCAACAGGCTTGAGGTGCTAGAGGATCTTAGTCAACAGGAGGTGAACCCAGGATTTTTGGATCTAGATCATGGGACTCTGGATATTGATCAGCATGGCCCTTTAGTTGAGGCAATGCTTACTCCCCAACAGGAGGGGGGTATGGGAATGCCATGCTTAGATGAGGTTGGGAAAAATTCTAGTCAGGTTTTGCTCAACTCAGAGGGGATTATGGCTCCGCTTACTGATGGGACTTCGGCTCTAGGGACAGATCGTCAAATGGAGGTTCAGGTTGAGTTGGGTGGTAGTGCTGAGGTAGTGAAAGATAGTGTAGATAAGGTTCACCTCTTGCAAAAAGTTGGTCCAGAGGTGGGCAAGAAGAATATTAAGGCGTCCTCTCAGTTGGGTGTTCTGCAAAAAGTTCTCAGGAAGGGGGGGCCAGAGAAAATTTCTAAGCTAGGAAGGAAGAAGGATGAGGAAAAGATTAAGATGATAGGGGAGACTTTGGTGGAGTCAGGGTCAGTCAAGACTCTGGATTCGCATTTTTCATGCCCCTCGAAATGATAGTTCTCTCTTGGAATGTTGGGGGCTTGAACAGTGGCCCTAGACAAAAAGCTGTTCGGGATTTGATTAGGTGTCATTCGCCTGATGTTCTTTTTTTGCAGGAGACTAAGCTCTCTGTGGAGGGTATGATGGATCTAGTTCCTAAGTTATGGGGGAATGGTGGATGCCAATGCATTGGTGCTCAAGGGTCTTTTGGCGGGGTGGCATGTTTATGGAACCCGCGTAAGATTTGCCCCCTTTGGTGGGTGTCTTTCAGGTCCTCCCTTTCCATGGTGGCCTCTTGTTTTATGTCAGGGGAAATTGCTCTCTTCTCCAATGTGTATGCGCCTGTGGAGTTGCAAGGAAAGCAACTTTTGTGGTCCAACATTCATTTAGTTCGCAGCTTATTTCCCTACCATCCTTGGATTATTGGAGGCGATTTTAATGCTATCACGGAGCTTGCAGAAAAACGAGGTGGTATTGCAAGGTTGGAGGCTTCTGCATTATTGCTCCAGGACAATATCTCTGCTTTGAATCTTGTGGATATCAAACCTGGCAATGGTCTTTTTACTTGGAATAATAGGAGAATTGGCGATGCCTCTATTTCTGAAAGACTTGATAGATTTTTGGTGTCTAGTTTTTGGGTGGGGGACAAGTGGTTGATAAGCTCTGAAATTTTGGATGGTCGTGGTTCTGATCATTGGCCTATTAAGCTAGTGGTTGATGTGCCTCAACGGTGTGCTAGACAGACCTTTAAGTTCCAACTCATGTGGCTTAGGGACGAATCTCTTCATGTTTTGCTCCCTAGTTGGTGGGATCAGGGGAAGCCAGCATATGGCACTGCCATGTACTCTTTCTCAAAGAGGCTCCAGTATGTTAAATACAGATTGAAAAGATGGAATAGGCAGCATTTTGGTAATTTATTTCAGGAAAAGCAAAAGGCATGAGATAATCTAGACCTAATTACCAGACAAATTTGAGATCAAGGCCTCTCAGAGGAGCTGAGTTTATTAGAGGTTGCTGCAACAAAAGAGCTTGAGGAATGGGAGTTAAGAGAAGAGATTTTTTGGAAACAAAAGTCTTGTATTGAATGGCTCCAGGCTGGGGATCGAAACACTGCGTTCTTCCATAACTCAGTTAAGGATCGGAGACAAGGTAATGCTATTTCTTCTATTCTGTTGCCTAATGGGGAATCTTTGTCCTCTTCAGCCTCTATTTCAGCTGAATGCATTCGATATTTCTCTACCCTTTTCTCTGAGGATTCGCCTCCTGCGGAGGAGGATGAAGCTAAAATTTTAGATTGTATCCCGAAGCTGGTGACTAATGAAATGAATGACTCATTGCTTGCTCCTATTACCTTGTCAGAGCTTGAGAAGGTTGTATTCCAGATGAAGAAAGGTAAAGCTCCTGGGCCTGATGGATTCCCCATTGAATTTTTTCAGGAGTTCTGGGAAGTGGTTAAATTGGACCTTTTAGAGGTTGTCCAAGAATCCTTTATGCATAAACAAATGTTGAAGTCCCTAAATGCTACATTTTTAGCTCTTATTCCTAATAAGGTGGGAGCTAACTCCTTGGATTTGTTTAGGCCTATAGCTCTATGTAATGTTGTGTATAAAATTATTACTAAGTTGATCGCAGAAAGGCTAAAGCCTTGGCTTGATGACTTAATTTCTGAAGAGCAGGGGGGTTTTGTTGCTGGAAGACAGATCATGGATGGGGTAGTTATTGCTGCTGAGGCCATCCACTCTATGGATTCCTCAAAAGATAAATCTATGTTTATCAAGTTAGACATGGCTAAAGCTTATGATCGTGTTAAATGGAGTTTTCTATTTAAAATCCTTGGAGCTTTTGGCTTTGCTGAGGGTTGGATTGAATGGGTTAGGAGTTGTGTCACTTCCTCCTCCTTTTCAGTGCTTGTCAATGGTGAGCCCACTTTTTTGTTTGGTGCTTCTAGAGGCCTTAGGCAAGGAGATCCCCTATCTCCTTACTTATTCATCCTCCTTGCGGAAGGCCTGGGAAGACTAATTCGTGCTCAGGTTGCTAGTGGATTGCTTCAGGGATGGAGTTGGGGAGATGGTATTCCCCCTCAGTCTCATCTGCAATTTGTAGATGATACTGCCTTGATGGGTAGGGCTAAGGTTGATGAGGCTCTCAATTGGCGCAGTGTTTTGGACAGTTACTTGGCAGCTTCTGGGCAATGCATAAATGAGGGGAAGTCCTTCATATATTTCTTCCACACTCCTAAAGGTATTCAAAGGAGAATTGCTGGTATCCTTCGGTTTCAGATTGGTTCGCTTCCTTTTTCCTATCTTGGAATCCCTCTTGCTGTTCGCTCTCTCCCCAAAAGGTTTTGGCAAGAGACTCTTGATAAGTTTCATGGATTGGTCAGTCATTGGACTTGCAGGTGGCTTTCTTCAGCAGGTAGAGTGACTCTTTTAAAGTCGGTGGTCCAGACTCTTCCTATTTATAAATGCTTTGTTCTTTCTGCTCCTTCAAGTTTTATTAGAGATTTCGAGAAATTGTCTCGTCAGTTTCTGTGGGCTGGTAATCTTATTCATAGAAAATGGAGTCTTGTGAAGTGGGATGTTGTTTGTAGGCCAAAGCAAGAGGGGGGTCTTGGTTTACGGCGGGCTGATTTGAATGGGCAGGCCTTGGCTGCTAAGTTGTATTGGCACTGGTGCTCTCAACAGCATATGTGTTGAGCTAAAATTCTGACCTTCAAATATTTGGGGGCAGTAGAAAGTAGGGAGGTATCAAGGTTTAGTATGGAGGGGAAAGGCTCTGTGATCTGGAGTACCCTTAAACGTGGTGCCAAGTTGGTTAAACAGGGACTTTTTTGGGTTTGTAATGGGGGTCGAGATGCTCTTTTCTGGTATGATTCTTGGGATGGATACCCACCCATTGTGTCATCTCATCCCCATCTCCAAGATTTGTGCCAGATTTTTGTGGAGGCGGGTTGGAATCATGTGGCTGATTTTAAATCTCAACAATCTTTGGGTCAAATTTATGTGTCTA
>VDFB02160911.1:0-58915 GCA_007258455.2 Sequoia sempervirens | reverse complement strand
TCCACCCTCATATCATCAATAGTCAAAGAATCTTATACATATCCCTCAAGAGTGACGATGATCTCACAAATAAAAGAATTTAAATACTAATACATGTAGTCCTATCTCTCTATTAGGGTGCCATGAGCATACTATCCTTGTATCACATCTCTAGCATGTGGTACTCCCAATACAAGGCTACTTAGTAATTCAACATCAAATTGGCTTGTGTGAGAGAAACTTTTGACCTTTGAAAAGATAGAGTATACCACTTTTTGGTCTCTCTCTCATTGTTTCTAGTGCCTACAAAATTCAAACAAAAACCTACATTATATTTCTCTTTCCAAGCAACATATTTTTTCTATATATGCATTTTATTAATATTCTATTCCAAAAAAATCACTTTTTTACTTCATCTCAAACACTAGCATGTATCATAGACCTTACTATGAACTTTAGACTCTAGCATGAGTCATGAATGCTAGCATTTATTTTGTATTATCATGCCAAAGTTAGACACTAGTGCATGCCTAAGCTGCTAGCAAGTGCTCGGGATCTATTAGTAGCCAAAAAATCCCACATTCATAAAAAATGATAAAAAATATAGTAATTTAAATGAAAATAAATTTCTTACCTCTCTCAAATGGATGCCTCTCACCACTTAATTATATCTTAGTTGGATTGATCTCACCACCTCAAAGTCCCATTTGCATGATATATTGGTTCTTGAAGTCTTCAGGGTGCTCTAGTCCTTTGGGATGTTTTTTTCTTAAATCCATATTTATAAAACTAAAATTTTAACCTTCTAAATTATCTTTTCTTCACCTCCTTGGTTGAAATAGTCATATCTTTTCAAATTTCAAGCTCATATTCTTGCATGATTTCCTCAATTTGAGTCTAGGTCTCCATCCTCTTATTATTATTTTCCACAATAGTGTTTCAAGGATCACCCTCTTATAAATTATTTAAAAAATAATAATTAGAAAATTGTCTCCTCATCTCTATTGGGGCATTTCCATTCTCTCCAAAGTTTAATAATTCTATACTTTCCTATTTTTACCTTTCAAAAATTAGGTAATAATAAGAGAACATACATTTCCCCTTAAAATCTACTATATTCCCCATCTCACTTATCTAAATAAAGCATATGCATTGTGAATTATTAGCAAGATACACTTGATTAGCCATTGCTATTTGTATCACCTAACAAATTATGTTTTTGATATAGGGAAAAACAGATTTTGAAGGGATCCAGAACCCTTTAACAAAAAAGAGCAAGGCTACAGAAAAGACAGCAAGCAGCCAGCAAAAAAGACCAGCTCCAAAACAAGACCAATTAAGATTTACATTTAACATTTTTCTTGTGGGAGCGAAGAGTCATATCGAAAGATGACCGAGAGGATTTATCTTTTTTTCCCTTAACTATGATCCAACCATCTTCCACTTGCGCTGCCTTACCGTGCCACCTAGCTCACAACTCTCATGAAGATGAAAGCCAGCAGTCAAAGTATTAGGATTTACATTTTGATTCCTTAGCACAGATAAAGACTTTTCTGAAGAGCCACCAGATAGGGAAGCCGAAGCACATTCCCCAGAAATGGCAGCGATGACTCGAATAGGGGTTGCCTTAGTGACCCCGCCATTTGAGACGACCGGAGGGGGCGTCCCAAGACCCAGTGATTCAGAAGCAGCCACCTCACGAACAATAGGGGTTTTCACAAGATGTTCAATATCAACAACCCCACCAGAAGTGACATCCAAAGGGGATTCCTCATGAACTTGTGATTCTGAGGCAAGCAGAAAAGCTCCTGTTGATCAACATTCTTCTCAACCGTGTAATGCTTTTGAGAGGCACAATATAGATTTGATAATATATGCATAGTCACAAAGTTTCATCATCTCATGGACTAACAATAAATTATGTTGGTCCAAGTGATCTCGATTCTTTCAAATCAACTATAAAAAGAGTATGCTAGTTTAAGTGATCTTCTTACCCACTAATTTCCATTACTTCCCGTGAGAGAGGTTAGACCTTAACTCATGTCACTACATTATCAAAATTCATTTCTCCTCATTCCATTGCACTCTTTTCTCTTAATAACAATGTATTTTCTCTCTAAGTCACCTTCTCTTCATTTTATTCTTCTCATTTTATTAGATTTATATTGATATTATTAATTCCATTTTGGACTGACATATTTATTATGCAAGATAATTATTTTTGACATTGTGGTCTTGCAAGGTTGCAATTCTTTATACCTTTGCAAGTTCTCAACCTAGGGCTGAAGGGAATCAAGATATGTGGAAACACTTCAAAAAATAATATTCTAAGGAGAGTGTTGTGTAAATTTTAATCTCATAGCAACTACAAAACATAGAAACACATTCAAACATATAATAAATAATATACTATAACACAAGTGTACATGGAGAAAACCCTTTTAGGAATAATACCCCACACCAAAGAAACCCAATGTATTATTCAGTAAATCACAATTACAATATAGTTTTATAACAAGAATTCATAAGAGTATCACCAACCAAAACACTAGAGGAATTTTGACAACTTAACAATATCTACAAAACTCACACACAACCTTCATCTCAAACATCTAATATATAAGAGATACAATACATGAAATCATCAAATGGTAATTAGAAAATCATGAGATAAAACCACCCTAAAAGTGACACTCAAAAATCCCAAATCAAATAATTCCTTATGCAATTTCATGACATGCATCATAAATTTGCCAACAAGTGTACAACTCCCCTTTATATCTCTTTTATACACTAGAGGAATTTTGACAACTTAACAATATCTACAAAACTCACACACAACCTTCATCTCAAACATCTAATATATAAGAGATACAATACATGAAATCATCAAATGGTAATTAGAAAATCATGAGATAAAACCACCCTAAAAGTGACACTCAAAAATCCCAAATCAAATAATTCCTTATGCAATTTCATGACATGCATCATAAATTTTCCAACAAGTGTACAATTCCCCTTTATATCTCTTTTATGCATCCAACAACCTTTTTTTACATTTCCTATGCACACTTCTAGAGGCCACAATTTTTTTCTAGTGATTCAAATCAGCCTATCGTTTTTTTAAATTTTAGAGGTTAAAGATATTTATGCAACAAGAATCTCCATAGGTTGTGTTAAACAATCAAGAATATTTATTTTGGTCAAAGACTAACTCTATAGCCTAGACATTGAGATTTTTCATTTTATATAAAAAAATCACACTTTTTATAATCTTACATTTAGGAGCAGGTTGACACACCTTTCCCAATATTATCCCACTTGTTGAACACCTTGGAAGAGTAAAGGAACTATCAACACCACTATCTAATTTATACGGGTAGAGAGGCCCATAGATTAGTAGCACCACCTTAATTTTTCTATACTTATTAGCTTCGTAAGTTCATCTAAAATATTCTTCAAAGTGTTAAATTTTTATAGCATCACCCTCCCATACTCTACCATATCCAAAAAAAAATGGTACTAGACATAAATTTGATTCATCATTGCATGGAAAGTCAAGTTTTTTGCTAGATATATGGCACTCTTACCATCACAATGAATTTTAATGGCTCCTACTTCTAGCCCAATATCTTAACAAAATCCATTAAGATTGATGGGTCCTTACAATAATGATTTGTTTCCATGTACTCTATTTATATAGTGGACAAAGTGCCCACAACCTAGTGCTTACTCATCTAAATGATTGCACTAATTCCAAACATATTGAAAACATATCCACCGGTGGAGCTTCTACTATTGATATCTCTAGTCCAATTTGAATCCACAAATCCATGACTACAAAATGAATTTTTCTCTCCTATAGGATAACCATGATAGCATAAGGAATGTTCATAGGTACCCTACAAATACCTGAAGACCCTCTTCATTACATCCCAATGTACTCATCTATGATCTATAAATTGATTAAAGAATCACATTTCTTGGGCAATATCTAGTCTTGTACATACCATAACATACATCAAACCCATTAATACACTAGAATAAGATACTATACAAATACTATCCATCTCAATAGCATAAATTAGACAATGATTAATAGATAATTTGGCATGCATGTGTACCTTGTAGTTTCATCTATTGGCTTGCATGCCTTTGTTTTAATTTATGTTTGATGTTTTCTTAAGCTCCTGGGTCAGGGCCCTTTCACTACGTACTTTATCAAAAACAAGAATACATAATGGTTTATAGCCTGATATGTAAAAATAAATCAACATATATTGAGTCTTTTCCTCACTAAATATGTATTTAGGAATACACTTTTATTTCCCACCATTTTTTCCCTTTCTAACATGATTGTTCTAATTTTATTTTGAGGGTAATAAGTGCATGCCATTTAAAATATTTATTTAACCTTTTTTTAGATTTCATGCTTAGTTATTGTTCCTCTTTAATCTACAATTTTAATTTCATCTGAGGGGGTAATAAGCACAGGGAAATTAAAAAAATTACCCAACACAAGATTTATTTTGGACCATTCAATTTTTTTTGATTAACAATATAATCAAATGATGCAATATAAAATTTGGGCTAGATAATTTTTTAATTAACATATGTTTAATAGCCAGAATGAAATTTTAGTCTTTGAGCCAATAGAACAATACTAGGAGTAAATTCATTCATATCTAGATAGTTTGATATTTAAAATTAACATTTCTTATTTTAATAACTTTTAGATAATTTTATATTTATTTTGTTTTATATTTATACATAATTTCAATATACATAAAATTAAATAATAATTTACTATATATTTAATATTAATGTAGAATATATCTACTCACATATAAATTTATGAGAATTTCTTCAATTCTTGAACATTTCACATGAACATGTGATAAAAAATGTTTTGGATTGACAAATGTGTCATTGAGTGCAAGAATATTGATTATCTTAATGTATCAATATTGTTAGCTTATCTATAATTTCTTTTAGACGATAATACTCTAAATAAAATATTTGCATACTAGAAATGAACTACTAATCTATGAATATTTTTAATATTAGAATACTTTTTATCATTTAATTTTATAATAAATAATTTAGAAGAAACAACTTTTATCCCCTAAAAATTATTAAATATTAATTAAATTTTATTTGTTCATATAAAAAATAATTTTTTTTCTAAATAACTATATTTAAAATATCTATATTATTGAATTTATTATCTTTAAATTTTTAATTATTTATTATTATAATTGTATTATCAGAAATAAGGGAAATAGGCAAGAATCAATAACAACAACCACACAAAATTATAAGGTTCAAGCAATCCAGTTCTAATCTAACAATGAAGAACAAAGTTACATAAGATATCAATAAATTGAAACAAATCAAAGAAATACCTTCTCGAGTCAACATTGAATCACCTCCATTTGTGCACAATTACAATAAGCTCAAATTGATATGATAGCAAAATATTGAAGATCATGATTAGGCTTCAAATGAGAATGAAGGTTGATTTTGTAGAAATACCAGGTTTGATGAATGGTCTAGATTCGAGGAAGAACTGAAAAGATCGATGGTGTAGAATGTTAGCAAATAACGTAATAGTTATTACATTGTTTGGTTATTAGTTAATGTGACAGTTGTGACAATTTATACACCTGTATTCTATGATAGTTACACCTACATTCTATGATAGTTTGTAATTCTCATATATGTATTCATTCATACATAAGTACTAATCAATCTAGGTTTTGATGTAGTTTTATAACAACTGGTATCAGAGAACACAATTCCTGTGCCTATGACTGTGTGTTGAAGGATGGTAGTTACTTGCCTGTGAATGTTGAAGATCGGTGCTTTAAGCATATACATTTTGGAGTGGCAACGTTCTGAATGATGACGTGTGAATTTGCAAGCAACGTCCCATGCAACAGTTAAAGTGGTGTGAAGTTTTGAATCTCTAAGAACTTTCTAGAATGAGCACTATGGAATGAGGCATGTAGTTTTGAAACATCAAAGTGATGTGATCTTATACTTGTGACAGAACTGTTAAAGGGAAATTCTGTTGAAGAAAAATGGTATTGAATTCTTTTGAAGTTCATTTCTATAAGCATCATATCTTGAATTCTGCATAAGAGAGGAATCATATCAGGAATTTTGCGTAAGAGAGCAGCAATTAGATTTGGGCGATTCCAAAGATTCAGTGTATAAGGAGGCATGAACAAAAGCATTGTTGCATTCACAAGCATCGACAAGCAAATCGGGTGATTACTCGGGTTCTCAATCATTCAGGGTAGAGTAAAAGAAGAAGGCCGCACAGATAAGTAAATTTTGCTTAACTTTCCAATGAAATATTGGCAAAGGATGTTCTAAAGAAAAATTGCCACTAGAATTGTGTCATGTTGGATTTGAATTGATCCTAGTTTGTTTGATAAGAAAACCAAAGTACTTGTGCAATATTTTAGTGGTTTTGGAATGTATAGCTACAATGCATGATTTACCCATTTAAGGTTGATTAGTGTATGGGTCTATCATTGGTTCAAATTGGCATTATCATCATTTAATCATGAATGCACATATGTTAAAGATCTCTTATGTTTTCAAGGCCATCTTTGCTATTTCTGCTGAGGCCTCCAAAGACTCATCCAAGATATCGGATGGTTAAAGTGTAAAAGGGTCATTATTGGAGGCTGGTGGCACTAGAGGATGGAGGAATTTCCATCATCTCAAGTTAGCTTCTCAGTTTGAGATAATGCTTTGCATGAGAAATGTTTTTGGCCTTAGATTTTTTCTTATGGATGGTTGTCAAGAGAGCACTTGAGGCTGTGATTTGAATTATACCCTTCTGAGGGTCATCATACAACTTGATGGAGTCATGTGTTTGGAGAGCTCAATATGGATTGTTGTCGAATAATTCAGGAATCTATGATTCGGGAGTTCATGGGAGGAAGAACTCGAGAATTCAACTAGGGGCTACACCTATCTGAGGGTCACAAGGCAACTTGATGGAGTTCCACCTAATTCAAGATTTGTTTCTTCAAGGAAGATCTTCACAAAGATGTATAAACATTTTATAATCAACAAGTTTTGTTATGTAAACCTTAAGGGGGATTCTTTTAAAAGATGGATTGTAAGAGCTTTTAGGGGATATAGTTTGAGGAACAATGCAATAAGGGGCAGAATGTTAGCAAATAACAAAGTAGTTATTACATTGTTTGGTTATTGGTTAATGCAGCGGTTAATTGTGATAGTTTATACCCCCATATTCTATGATAGTTACACCGCATTCTATGATAGTTTGTAATCTCCTATGTGTGTTCCTTCATACATAATTATGAATCAATCTAGTTTTTTATGCATTTTTATAACAAAGAATTGATTGATCTAGTTAACTATTTGCATGATTTAGTTAACTAATTGCATGATTCAGTTGAGAGAATTGATTGATTCGTTAACTTAGACTAAGTGGTAGTGAAGTGGATTGATTGAGGAGTGGACTAAAATTGATTAGTTAGTGGAATGAGAGTCTCAGTTAGAAGATGGGTTAGAAATGCATGAGATTTAATAATTAATTAAATTAATTAATCATTAAAGGAATACATGCAAATGGATTAAATAAATAAACTAATTAATTTTATTTATTTATGGAGAATGGATAATGTTGAGGAATTAAAAATAATTAAATAATTAAAGTAATTATTTAATTTTTATATTAGAAATAGTTTAGGCAAAAGAGATACAAACTCAACAGTTTCTATTATATCCATCTCCATCAGGTGAATCATGGAACCCTATAAGACTACTAGATCTACCCCCCTAGCATACATAACTATTGCCATTATAAACAAATATATTTTGTGACTACAATATATAGTTTCGGGAATACATTTATATATGTTGTACACTACAACTATGTACAAAATGACTATCAAAAGCTACTAATCTCGCGTGCTATGAACAAAATTGTGCCATTATGTATAAGTGACTATCAAATATTACTACTTATGTGGGATATGAATAGAACTGAGGTATTTGGAAGCTCTACAAAAGGGGGGAATGTATGTATACTTAGAAAACTAGGAATATCTAGATAACTAGTGTACAAAGAAGACCCCAAGCAGCCATTGCTTCATCTGTTTCTACTCTCACTACTTGAGTCAAGGTTTTCCCACCTAGCTAGTGTCTCTACCACCCTCATTTCATCTCTGGAGAACACCTCCTCAAATTTCAGATTCTCATTTGTGTGCAACCTTGGAGTCCTGACCTAGTGTTGATCCTCATAGACCTTTGCTTTCCCATAGAAGTCCTGAAATTTTTTCTAGTGCAGTCATGAAAGTGGCCAAACTAGGTTGATCCACCTACCAGCTATGTTCAGACTTTCCCTCATTATGAGTGACAAGTAGTGTCTTGTCCTACAAGAACCTACAAAATTTTTTAGGTTCTCAGATCTTCACCATCAATACAACCTATGAAGCAATGTTAAAAAGGGCGAGTCTCTTTGAAGACTCAGTAAGGAGCCTCCTTTTCCCATTGAACTTTTCACTATTTCTTTCCTTCCACAAATGCCACATAATTTCATTAGAAATACAATGCCAAAATAGATTAATCTCTTTTCCAAGCTTTTTTCATTACATAGAAGGATATATTTCCAATTAATTTTTCCATTAGTTTTCTAGATTAACATGTTGTTACATAGGACTTTCCAAACTTCATTTGCATACAAACATTCAAAGAATATATGTTCAATAGTTTTTGGGAGCCTGCATATGTTACACTTTTCAATATCATCATGTTCCCACTTGACAAGGACTCTTTGCAACAATATTAACCATCTTAGACAAGCCTTTTTGGGTCAAGAAAAAAGGACCAGTTGGATGTGAATGTTTCATGCCAATCCTTACTACTTAGGTTTACTTTCCAAGTTTTGTTTAGGTGTTCAAGTAAGGAATCACTATGCATTAGTTCTTTGTAGATGACCTTTTCCTGAAGTGAATTTAGAGGAGTGTTGCATTTCCAAGAAAGCTACTCTATAAAATTTATGCCTAAACTGTTAGGAGCAAGTGGGGGTAAAAGTTCATAGGATTGCTTAATACAGTGTAGGTTCTTAATTTGGATGGGGGTAGATGGAATTCCTCCTTCAAATCTTCCCATTTCTTGACCTTACCATTTACGAAGACATCTTCCAAGGTCTTGACTCCTATTGTTGTCCACTTTTTGGCAAAGCAACCTTGGAGCAAGGCCAAAGGCTTTCCCTTGTGCTTCAAATTCCATCAAATGGAGAAGTGAGGATGCAATGTATTTTCATTATGGATAGTGAATGAGGTGTTAGTTACATGTTTATTAATAGTTTTCCAACCCATCCAAATGCTTCTGAACACCATAGAACCAGCAGAGACTATAGGATGCTTCAATAGAAGTAGATCATTGAAAGGCATTTTTTTCCAAGAATTTTCCTGCTTGGGAGTGCCTATTCGAATATTGCTCCTAATTAGCACTTTCTAGGGTTCATTTCCTTCTAGTGCCTTAAAAATCCACTTACTAGTTGTGGACACGGAAAAATTAACCCTTCTACTTTTTCTTCATGTTTAGGCACTCCTTGTGATTTTGGCTTGATTTTTCCTTGATTTAAAGTTGTAATGTGGTCAACACATTCACATTAGGTCTTGGACCCTTGTGAATCAATAAGAATTCTATTCAATGTCTTGTAAAGTGTTGTGAAGTGTTGTAACACATTTTCACACTTTTCTAGGACCTTTTTAATATAATTCACCTAAATAACCTCTTTTTATCACTTATGTCCAAGCCTTATTTCAAAGTGTTGTAAAGAGTTGTAACAAAATTTCACACTTTTCTAGGCTTGTCATCAATAATTTGACCCTTTCTTATGTTTAAATGACCCCTTAATGAACTTTCCGACCCTACTTAAGTGTGTTTCGGAGAATACTCCTGTTAAACATCATTAAATACACTTTAATTCCCAAAACCCATTAAATTGCCTTGGTAGGACCAAGTCGCCACCTAGGGCGACTTAGTCCCACTAGGCACAAAAATCAAAATTATTTTAAAATTTTGGCAGGATATTATTCTCTTGACCTTGAAATCGGCATGTGATGTGTTATTTTTAGGAGATTTTATAAATTCAAGTATAAATAAAGGGTTTTCCTCTCATTTTCACCCCATTAATTCACTTACATACATTCACTCATTCATTCACTTAATCATTCTCAAGCATTCTAGGCATTATCAAGTCTTCATTGGAGCATCTACTTGCATATCTTTAGATTTCTACATCAAGGGTTTGGTGAGTTGTAGCATTGCATGTTGTTCATTCATCATTCTCTTTCTATTTTATTTCATTTTCAAGGGTTTGATTACCAAACTGGGGTTTGACCAAGGAAAACCCCTATTCTCTAACCCTTAACCCCTTTTCCCCCTCTTTGCTTGTGTGTTTTGCAGGTCTTATATGCATATTTGTCAAAGAGAAAGGTGTTAAAAGGTGTCATCATTTCATCAAAGTCAAGAAATCCCTAAGAGAAGCTTGGAGATTGCTTACAAGCTTAATTCTACATATTCAGATTTGAACACCTGTCAAGAACAAAAGTGCAAATTGAAGGATACAAATTCTTGCCTTGAATTTCCCAAGATTCACAGGCACAGACTAAGTTGCCATTTGTGGCAAATTAGTCCCACTGCTAGGCCTAAAAAGTGTTTTCTATATTTCTAGATACCCTTTTAGCTGAAACTTGTTCCAGTAGAATCTCGTTGAAACAGGACTAAGTCGCCCAACTTGGTGTAAGTGTCCCAATTGGCTTCAACAAAAAATTCTATAGAATTTCATAGCCTCTCTACATCACTTTCCAGTTTCCAAGTGCACCTCTCCAGTTTCTTTCATTTTTGTTATTGTGTGTTTGCATCCTTAGGTCATTTTGCATACAACATTGTGTTTAAAAAAAAAAATCATTTCATTAGTTTTGCATTAATAATCAATATATTTTTTTAGTTTATTTCATTTAGGACATTACATTTAGGTATATTTCATTCATATTTGCATTGGTTTTGAGTGGGGACATTTCCCATTTTAGCCTACCTCTCTCCTTTTAGGTGAAAAACCCTAGAAGTGTTAGGGAGTGATGTGGTGCAAAAATATTTGTCCACACTAGCTAAAGTTATTCCTTGCTTCTCTAGATATTTTATCCCAATTCCCCCTTGATTCTTTTACAAACAACACCAATCCCACCTAACTGATTATTTCTTCCTTTTCCCCTTAAACCATCAGACCAGAGGAAGCCTCTAATATTCTTTTGTATTTCTTTTAGTTGATAGCTATTGAAAAACCATATTGAAGCATAATAGACATGATGAAGAAAGGATCTTTTGAAAAACCTAGAATCTTCTAGCTAAGGATAGGTATTGCTTATTCCACCCGTCCATCTTCTTGTCAATTTTTTCTTGATCTAGAGCCACATGTCCTTTAGACATGGACTAACTGCAAAAGAATGCCAAGGTATCTTATATGTTTATTTTCCCCCCCACTGAAAATAAAACTTTTGTAACCAATTAGGTGGCTTGCTTGACCATCCCAACATTATAGAATTTTTTCTAGAAATTTTTGCACCAGAGGCCTAGAAAAATAGATAAGATTGCAAAAAAAAATTTCCACATTTTCCTCTTTTAGTTCAACAAATAATGTCGTGTCATCCACAAACTAGATGTTCAGTAGTTCATTATTGTCTAGTAAGTTAAACCTCCTTATCTTTGGAGTTGACACCATGTCTCTAAGCAAGAAGTGTAGAGAATCAGAGGCAATAACATACAGGATAGGTGCAAGAGGGCAACCCTGCCTTATAGATCTCTCCAACATGAAAGGTTCTGAACATGTGCCATTAATGTCCACTTGGGCTAAAGCATCTTTCAACAGAGTGTTGACCATATTATAAGTTTTTTGAGGGAACCGAAAGGCCTCTAGGATTGTTCTTCAGAAGGCCCACTCAACCCTATTGTATGATTTTTCAAAGTCTAGCTCATCAACAAGGTAGAGTTTTTCTTGGACATTCTAGACCATTCCATAGCCTCCCAACTGGTGATGAGGTTCGCCAAAATGTACCTTCCCTTGATAAATTTTGTTTGGGTACTGTTTATGAATTTTGGAAGGATGTTGACTAGCCTTAGGGCCACTACTTTGGCTAGGACTTTATAGGAGACATTTAAGAGAGTGATAGGCCTCTAGTTCTTAAAGCTAGTTTTATCTCCATCCTTGGGGAGTAGCCTTATAATGCCTATGTTAATGTCCTTCCCCAAGGATCCCTTGTTGATGGCTTCTCTATAAACCTAGAGAAAATCTTCACATATCCATTCTGAGAATTCCTTGTAGAATTCAACTAATAAACCATCAGCCTTGAGTGATTTATCATTGTTCATTGAGTTAATGGCCTTCCTGATTTCTTCCTTGTCGATTTCTTTGGCTAGGAGCAAGGAGTCCTCATGGGAGATCTTGTGAGGAATCATTCCCTTGATAATCCTTCTTGCATTTCTTCCCTCCTTAGCATCACCTTCAAAAGAGAAGAGATCTTTAAAGAACATGAAGAACTGTTTAGAGATATCTTCTTGTTTAATGAGGAGGGTACCATTGTGGTTTATCTTGTCAATTTTCTCTCTAACCCCTTTCTCTTTTAGTAGCCTAGAAAAGAATTTGGTCTACTTTTCCCCATTATCTAGATAGTTTATTTTGGCCCTTACTTTCAAGCATTGGATTTTGTGTGATTAGAGCCTTCTAAGCACGTTCTTAATAGAGACCATTTCCTCACCTTATTTCTACTCCTAGCAATGCCTCTTGGAGACAGTTTTATTCCTTCCTTCTTTCCATTTCTAAGTGTTTCCTAATGGTTTGGAAAAGGATTGTCAAACCTTTGACATTGGCTTCCCACCTTTGAATTGTTCCTCCACCTTTTAGAAGGTAATTATTTATTCCCCTAAGGGTGCAAATGGCATCTTTGCAACTTTCTTCTTTAAGTAGGCTAGTATTGAGGATAAAGTTATGCCCCTTTTTACTTTCCTTCCTCCTGGAAAAGTTTAGGATCAGGGCAACCTTAACTGGATGGTGGTTAGATAGGGTGTATGGGTGCACCATAATACCCATCCCACCACCCATAAGGGTGAAACTGAACAAGTTTGTATCTGCATAGAAACTATTCAACCTACAATAAACCCTCCTTCCCCCTTTCTAAGAGTTACACCAGGTGTACCAAAATTAATTTATTTGATGCTTCATCCCTTTCAAAGGGTCAAGGAGATTCAGCTTGGTTTTCAACCTCCACCAAAAGTGCTTCTCATTTCCTTTCCAATCCATATCTGGGCCTCCTTTTTTGTCATTCATGCTTTCTATCATATTAAAGTCCCTCTAATGACCCAAGGGACATCAGGAAGGGTTGCAATCTATTTCCAAAGTTCAATGCACTCTCTATAGTCATTTGGGGCATAGACTGAACATATGCCAAATTTGGCTCCATTTTTATCAAAGGTTGCCCACACCACTCTATTGCAAGGGGAAGTGCCATTGTCCACTAGAGACTGTTCCCAGTTCTTGGCCATTAGTATGGCAGTTTCCCCTTTCCCTTTCATGCTTGGTGACTAGAGAGGATGCACTATTCCATATGAACCTCAAATTAGTCTCAAGAGTGAAGCCTATGGCCTTCACTTCCTAAAGTAGTACAAAATCCTTGTCTTTTTCCATATTGAGTTCAAATATCCTCACCAAGCATTTCCTATTGGGGGATTCTAGTCTCTTAACATTCCAAGAAGTGGAGTTAATGTTCATTGGTGGTAGGGTTAGTAGAGGCCTTTATGCCTTTCCTAAATGATTCAAAGAATTTAGGAGAGGCTTCTTCACACTCTATCCTTTTGGTGTTAGGTGTAGCGAGTATAATGTTTGTCTTTTTCCTCTTATTTTTACATAGCATAATGCCATCCCCCATAATTTTGATGACAAACCCTTTCTTTTTGCCCCTTATTTTTGGGCCCAGGGGGAGGCTTTGAGTCCTCTAGATTTTTAGAGGTAACCTACTCACCATCCAAGCACCCCATAGTCCCTATTGGTTCCCTGCCTTGATCTAGTGCCCTCTTTAGTTTTTTTCCAGTGTTTAGTTTTGTGTTGCCAGCTTGGCTCACCCCCTTCCATCCTAAACAGTCTAGGGTAACCTCATTCTTCTTCTCTTTTTTTTTACACAAGTTTAGATTTGTATTAAATATAAAATATTACAACCGTTTGCAAAGAAAGTAAGACTTCCACCCATCCTTCACCACCGAAAAAAAAAATTATAAAAAGCATTTGAAAACTAGAGACCCAATTGCCCAGGGCATACTACCCAACCACCAAACCATGCATATAGAAAACCCAAAATTGGCCATGAGGGATTGGCCCCAACCACAAACTATCAAAATCCAAGCCTTCATAAAAAATCAAAATGGCCATGAATAGGCCGAGCATCAACCAACCTAGCAAAAGGGATACACCAAAACACCCAGGAACCAAACCCTACAACCTACCAGCACCATCACCCCACAAGCAATGTTCAAAGATTATCACATAAGATTATTTTCCTTGGAAAAGGCTTCAAAATCCTTTACCCACCCAACACCAACCGCTGCCAACAAACCAAAGAACTTTTTCATGTACTCAATCGCCACTACAACCACCATTATGTGCTTGACCAATGTTGGGCCACACAAGTTGAGAAGGAAAGGATACAGCTTCACAACCTTGTCTGAAGTCTTGATACTTTCAAGGTTGCACAATCTCAGAATTCCTTTTCCCTTAGCAACAAAGCCCAACATGTCATCAACTCCTTCCACCAGGTCCTCATAAAACATCTTCACCAACAACAATTTATCCTTGCCCTTGGCCACCCCATTGTCCAAGAAAGAGGCCAAGAGTTGAGAAGAGATATGAAGATTAACTCTTTTGAATTCCTTATTAGCCAAATGACCAGCCCCCAGAATCATTTTTGTCACTACCAAGACCAAGGGATCCCCATTCAGGAGAATTCGCTTCAAATGCTAGTCCTTAATTTCTTTGAAGGAGGCTTGTCTTGCCAATGACTACAAAGAAATAGGGGTATCCATGCCAAATTTCACCACCCCTTCAACAAAAACCTCAATGACAAACTAAGAGTGCTTCACCATTATCTCCACCACTCAACCCATAGTTGGAAGCCAAGACAAGCACCACCATTAACCGACACAAGCTCAATGAAGAAATGAGAAAAAGACCATGTTTATGCTGACTTAAACAATTAAGCCAACTTAATGCCAAGTACTTGGCATTCGTCACCCTCTCTAATGAATGCCTTCCATACATGCCAAGGAAGATCAGTATGGAGAGGCCTTTAGGCTATAATGCGTTAGGCTGCCTCAGGAATGGAAGGGGCACCAAGAATAAAAATTTGGTGTCAAAGCCATGTGATCTCTAGCCAGTATGACCCCCTCCATTGTCCCCCTGTGTCCTTCACCATCACCACCATGGCACCCATCAGACCAACCTATCATGCCAATGAGTAGGGGAGGGAGGGGGAGCCCACCCAACCACCCAAAAAGCTTAATTTCTCTCTACTCTTAGTTCTTTAAAGTCTTGACCAATTACCCGCAAATTCGATAAACCATCAGCCTCCACATTACCTTCCCTCAAAGTGTGGTTGAACAGCACCTATTTGAAACACCATAGTAGTCCCAATGTTGCTTCCAAAAACTCCCCCAACCTCCAATTATTAATTTTATGAGATCTAAGAGCATTTATTACAAGTGTGGAGTCCCCTTCAACCACAAGTTTTTTAACGCCAATTTCCTTGCATAAATTTAGTCTAAGAAGAAGGCCTTGAAACTCTGTTGCATTATTAGTGCCATCTAGGAGATACTTTTCCAATCTCCCCAATATCAAACCTATGGAAGTTTGAACAATACAACCAGCCCCGAATGGCCCCGAGTTCCCTTTTGAAGCTCCGTCAAAATTTAATTTAACCCAACCTTGCTCTAGAGGAAGCCAAACCACTTTGTTTCTTGTTTCAATAGAGGTCGTATTTCCTGTTCCCCCAAAAGATGGAGATTTTATCCCAAACCATTGTTTTAGAATCCAAGCATCCCATTTTGCAAATTTAATTTTACTTGGGTTCCTGTCCTCCAATCTTGCATTGAAAAGTTCCACAATACAAGCCTCAATTTTGCATTGGAGCCTTGGAATCAATAATTCCTTATCCTAAAAGAGGTGTTTGTTCCTCTCCTTACACACCTCCCATAAGACCATTGAAGGAATTGCCACCCATAAGTCCCCGAAAAGAGAGTTCTAATATGAATTGGGCCAAGCATTTAGAAATTCTATCAGCGTGTTGGGAAAGGTTGTAGACTGGTGCAACTTCACACACAACGAGCTCCAGATTTGATATGTGAACTTGCAATTCAAAAACAAGTGATCCATTGTTTCCTCTACCTCTTGGAATAATGGACATTTGGACAGTCCATGATAACCCATTTTGATAAATCTATCCCCAGTGAGAAATCTACCCTGCATCGTTGCCCATGCAAAAATGCCCGCCTTTGGGAGACATGCTTTGTTCCAACACAATTTCATTGGAATAATTGAACTTCCCTCCCTTGCTGAAGACAAGATATCATAACCTATTTTAGTAGAAAAACACCACTTGGAGAAGCATCCCATCTCAAAAAATCATCCCCCTGCCTACACCAGATTCTTCTTTTCCTCAATTCTTGCTCAAATGCTTCCACTTCTTGATCTTCAAGATTCAAATTCCTCATATATTTCCACACATGACGACCCTTCGAAGAAGGGTCAGATAAGTAAAAATAATCACAAAATTTTGAGTCCCATGCTTCCACCATTCTTTCCCTCACTCGTGTGAGCGTAGGATTCTCTACTAGGACTAGGAGACCTTTCCAAGAGTCTTCCCAGAAAAGTGCCTCTTTTCCATCCTTAATTTTCCACGTGAGATAATCTGTGATGAGATTCCTGGAATTCCTAATGAAGTTCCATATGCGGGACCCATTCGGTAAAGGTTTCGCTGCCAAGAAGCAATAGGGGTCAGCTTCTAGAAATTTTGCTGTCACTATCTTTACCCATTTGAGATCAAGATGAGAGTGAACAACCCAAGCTAATTTTTCCCCCAATGCCTTGTTTTGAAAACAGAGATTCCTCAAACCAGAGCTCCATCTCTCTCCCATTTTTCACAAACCTTCTGCCATTTGATAAGGGGAAATTTCTTTTGATAGGATTTTCCTTTCCAAAAGAAGTCCTTCATTACTCGATTCAAGGACTTGCTCGCACCCACTAATAATGGTAAGCAAGACATCATGAAAATGGGAAGGGCTGAAATGACAAATTCAACATTGTTAGTCTACCCGCCCAAGAGAGCCATCTATTTTTCCATGATGATACTCGGTCCTTGCATTGATCCACCAAAGAATTCCATAAATTACCACTTTGAGTTCCCTTGGCCAATGGGAGCCCCAAATATTTACTAGGTAATTGACCCTTCTTGAAGCCTAAAATTCTCAAATTTTGAATTTCGCAAGAGCAACTTATATTAAAAAGAAAAAAACTTCAGATTTAACCTTACTCACCTCCTGCCCTGAAGCATAGAAATAATTCCCTAAAATACCTTTTAATATTTGTGCTTCTCTAACTGAGGCAAATCCAAACAACATTGTATCATCCACAAATTGCTGATGAGTAATATTGGGGAGACAACTAGTAACTTGCAGACCCTCAATCCAACTAGACCTTCTTGCATCTTCTAACAATCTCCCAAAAGCTTCCACCATTATGATAAACAAGAATAGAGATAAGGGGTCCCCTTGCCTTAAACCTCTAGAAGTAGAGAAGAAACCCTTTAGAGAACCATTGTCCAACACAAAGAAGCATGGACTAGCCACTCACCCAAACAACCAATATAACCATGCCTTTTGGAAGCCAAAGGCTTCCATTACCTTGAACAAGAATCTCCAATTTACTTTGTCATAAGCCTTCTTAATATCTAGTTTCAACATCGCTGGTTTTTTAAATTTTTGGATTGAGTGGATGACTTCCTGAGCAATTATCACTCCATCCAAAATTGATTAGCCATGCATGAAACCTGTTTGCTCCTCAGAAATAATTGAAGGTAGAATCTTCTTTAACTTGTTAGCTACCACTTTAGCTAGAATTTTGTATAGTGTGTTTCACAGAGAGATAGGGTGGAAGTCTTCTTAGGAATCTGGCTTCTCCTTCTTATGAATGAGTGAAATTAGGGTGTTATTGACTTCCTTGAGAACACTCCCAATACACCTTGAATCCTCTAATGCCTCCCATACATCCTTTCTAACAAACCCCTAGAACTTCTGAAAAAATGCCGCAGGAAACCCATTTGGCCCAGGGGCCTTTTCTGGTTGCATCTCAAAAACTACCTCTTTCACCTCAACTTCACTGAACTTAGATTTTAATGCCTCCATTTGAGTTGGAGAAATCAACTTTGGAATGGATTTAAGTGTTACATTTTGTGCCTCCAAGTTTGAACCATCCCAATCGTTAAGCAAGTTCTAAAAATATGAGACTGCTAAGGCTTTAATCTCCATGATATCCTCCACTAGGTGGCCATCCACTGGTTTAATACAGGAAATCCTATTAAGCTCCCTCCTAGCCTTTGTGGAGTTGTGGAAGAATTTTGAATTTTGATCCCCTAACTTTAACCAAACCTCCCTAGATTTTTGCTACCAAAAGATCTCTTTTACCAGAATCTCATTCAAATGTTTGGTAAGATCTTGTTCTTTCTTAAAACGATCATCATCCATCCCATTGTTCATGATTTCCTCAACAAGGAAAGCAAGCTCATCCTCCATTTTGAGTTTCTCTACAAATATGTTCTTGAAATAGGTCCTATTACTTTGTTTGAGCTATTGTTTCACATATTTTAACTTTGTAACCACATTAAACATTCTAGAGCCCTCTGGGGAGCATTCCTTCCACCAAAATTCCAACTTTTCTAGAATTTGAGGATCCTTAAACCACATCATTTCAAATTTGAATGGGAAACAAATCGGTCCCTTCTACCCATCAATTTGGAGTTGTATAGGAAAGTGATTAGATCCAACCCCGAAATTGATTTTGCTGTCAAGATTAAAAGGAAAGAGGCTCAAATTTCCTTCAAAGAAGAATCTATCCAACTTTTCCACAATGCTGTCAAAAAATTTCCTTCAGTTTGACCAGGTGAAACACCCATTTCCTATTGGAATTTCCATCAGTAGATTCCTTTCCACAAAGCTTTGAAAATCATTTTGAGATTGTAGGGTTTTCCCTAAACCTCCCTTTTTATCTTCTTGCCATAAAATGGCATTAAAGTCTCCTCCTAGAATGCAAAAATCCTGGGCCATCCCATTGAGGATCCCATCTAGTTCTTTCCAAACCAACCTTTTATGCATGCTCAAAGAAGGGCCATAAACATTTATCAAAATAAATTGAAGATTTGATATCAAGCTCCTTACTCGATAGACTAGCCAATGGCGATTCTAATTTAAGGTCTCCACTATCACTTATTGAGGCTTCCAAATGATTATTAGACCACTCAAAGCACCCTTCGCTTCCACTCCATCCCATTTCCACACCTTTAGTTTCTTACCAAAATTAGCCAAGTCTGGACCTCCTAACTTCGTTTCTTGAAGAAGACAAACTTCTGCTTGACAGACTTCTAAATGATGCCTGATAAGGCCCCATCTGCTAGGGTATTTTAAGCCCCTAACATTCAATGTTATGAGCCTCATTTTTGTTCAGGAAGGGCATCACCCTTCCCTACTTTAATCATTAAATCTATCTTCTTTTGACCGCTAGCATCCCTAGCCCACTTTCTCTTCTCCTGATTAGGAATTTTCCCCCTCTTTTTATGCTCCCCACAATCAGCTGTTGATTTAAAAATATCCCTTTGATGAATTCCTAACTTGGTTTTAGCCATTACACCAAACCTTGGGATAGCTTGCTTTTCTTACTGGACTGAGGGCTGAGCAATTCCATAACCCCTACTCCATCTTCCATCACCTCCAAGTTCTCCAAGCCTTCAGAGTCATAACCTTCTTCCAACACCCTTGAGCTTTCTTTGGCCACCACCGCTAATTCCACAAGCTCCTTCCCAACTTCTATCAATGAGTCCAACTCCACATTTTGACAGTCATCCCCCAACAGCTCTAAAGCTTCAGAAATCTTCTCGTCTACGGAAATGTTTTGATTCTCTTGAAACTCCTCCATCCCACTTGACTTTGCACCCATTAAAGGGCTTGTTTTAGCGTGCTGAGATGCCGCTGATAAGGAGTGTCCTTTTCCAATGGGCGTTGCTGAAGAGTCCAATGAGGTTTTGGTCTACTTCTCTGGAACCCTTATCTTTGGAGATGCAAAAAAGGATACACCATCTCCTGAAGCCCTATCCTTCACCCTGTGAAAATCTTTTGAAACCGCCAAAGAACTAGATTTCCTCGTTCCAAC
This sequence comes from Sequoia sempervirens, assembly GCA_007258455.2. Classification (NCBI taxonomy): domain Eukaryota; kingdom Viridiplantae; phylum Streptophyta; class Pinopsida; order Cupressales; family Cupressaceae; genus Sequoia; species Sequoia sempervirens. Next base: position 38,421 of record VDFB02160911.1, on the reverse strand, counting down.
TTTTCGTTGCCTACACCCTAGAGATTGAACCAAATTATTACGAGTGAAAGTATCATGTTCCAACTTCTGATTCTAGCTCCCATAGTCTGTTATGAGTTCAATCTCTCCCCAAATATGATGAATTGGTGTGTTTTCAACGCAGATTCATACATATGTTTATTTTTCCCTCCCAGCTTCCTTTCCTCTACACAGGAAAAAGTTCCCAACCGATTCCCAATTTCCTCCATAATATTGGGAGCCCAATATTCCTAAGGGAGATTCGGAAAACAATACCAATCTTGTAGGGTTTCAATCTCATGAGTTGTTGAGTCAAAGCCTACCTTCCACTATCTCAAATAAAAACCACACCTGTCCAAAACCCCGACTCCATTAACAATTTCATCTCTTATACTTCTGGATGGGCAGATAACCAGAAAGAAGTCATTTTGAAGCATTTTAAACTGTAGATCAGACCCCCAACGCTCTCTCCACCATTTAATCAAATATTCCCAATTAAAATCCGCTCGATACCATTTACAAATGTGCCCTAGGTTTTCAAGACACAAAACCTCTGCTTGGAGTTTGATAGAGCTAATCTCTTCCACCCTATACCTCTTTACTCGTTTGTGAGTTGGGTTGAAGTAGAATCCCGACCGAATATTCTTCCCTTTCTTCCTCCCATTCCTTTGGGGGCTTTTTATTTTTCCACACCATTCCTCCATTACCATTTCTACAATTAGGGTTTCTTCTAGTACCCTGTCTTCCCATCCATTGGAGACCTCCTTGACCTCTTTTACCACCATCTTGCTACCGCGACTGGTGAAAGGCTTCATTTCTATAACTTCCACCCTTTTGATGACCTCTAGGGGCATACCCCCTTTGTCTGAATGGTGATTGCCTTGGCCCTGATCATCAAGGTAACTACCATTCAGATTATTGTTCTGAGGGTGGGCCCATCTCTCTTCCTGCCAAAGATGATCATTTTTCCCTTTAGATTACTATCTTAGGTTGAGGGCTCTCATGTTTTAGATTACTTTTCTCCTTACCAGAGTTTGAATCGAGCTATTAATTATTTTATCTTCTGGAGCCATCTTGTGGTCTATGAGTTTGAATTTTTTGTATTGAAGGATTTTAGGATCAAGGGTTTTTTCTCATCATCTTTGTTATTTTCTATGTTCTTCCTTATTTTTTTCATCACTAACTATTGGGCATTGAGTTTAGGTGTATCCTCTTTATTCTTAGAGATTTTTTATTGCCAGACCTAATGACAGATTGAACGAGACCACAATTATTTGCAATTCGATCCTCAATCTCTTCTTCCATTACTTGCAAGGGGTTGAAGGGGTTGCTCATATCAACCAGAGTTGGAGTAGATGAGGTGGGGGGTTCCATGTCCACTTCTACCTCCAATAGGATTTTCTCTGTCGTGGCCAGGATGGAGCCCAGGCTATTTGAGGTTTTTACCCTAGGGTTTGTCGGGATTTCTTAACCATCAACCCGATTATTATTGTCTAAGACTAAGTCTCCATCTAGTTCTTTTGGTTTAGGTTTTCCATTATCTTTCTTTTTATTTATTATAGGGGAGTTCCTTCTTATGCAACCTTCATGCCTGCATAAATAACAGGCACCAAGGCCGCCCAAAATTTCAATTTGGCATTCATGCACCCCATAATCCATTTTTAGGTCTAAAAACTCTAGCACATCCTGACTAGGTGTAAGGGCAATCAACACCCTAGCATTCAAGTTCAGGAGGGTAACCCTTAGATTGTCCATCCTTATCACAGTGCTCAACGATACCAACAACTTGGGGATAATAGCCCACAATTCATGGAGAGTTTTCTTAACTAGGAACCACCTAGGGCTAGACAATGCCATGAGTTCATCTAGGTTTTCCCCATGTGCCCATGGTATTTCCCTAAGCACACACTTACCAACTTTCCAAAATGGGTTTTTTACAATTTTTTGTTGCATTTCATGGTTTATCAAGAATACCAATAAGAGCCCCCTTTGAATCATGTGGAAAAATGAAACATAAATGCCTATTTTTTTATGCCAAACATTCACAAAGAAATTATCAAGGAATTTCCTTGAAGGCGTGTCACTAGTGTCCATAGCAACAAAGATGAAAGCAATGTTTTTCAACTTAACCCTTTTGGATTTTATCACATCTTTCATTACAATATTCAATGAAACAAGAAGCCTCAATGGTCTAGGGTGAAGGGTTCCTTACCACTTTTTCCATCATTTTCATTGGATTCCTTGCCACTGCCATAGGCTATAGTCTCAAACCGCGCCCTTTCTGCATAAGGCGTAGATCCCTCGGCCACCGCGTCCCTGAATGATTTGGGGCCTTCTTTACCTAGCGCTTCAAGACCATCACCATTGCCAGAACTTTTTGGGGGGCGTACCCCCCTCCATAAAATATTTAGAAGCCTCCAGAACTTGTAGGGTGGAGAAAATGGAAGGCACAGAGGTTCCCAAGCCTTCTTCTTATCAGTTTTAGGAATCTTCTACATTCCAAGCTCTTGGAAATGACTCTATGCCTTTGTCTTGTTCAATAATTTGAGCTCCAAGTAATTATTTAATTTAGAAAAAGGATAATGGATAATTAAATTAATGATAATGATTTATTTAATTAATTTAGAAGAATAAAGATAATTAGGGACATAATTAATTAAATAAAATTTATTAAATTAATTAAGGAGGAATAATATTAAAGAGACTTAATTAAATAATATGATATTATTTAGTTAATAGTAGAATGTGAAATTGGCCACAATTAAATAATTGATAATTATTTAATAATTATGATAAGACAAGAATTAGTATAAAAATGTTAAATAGTAGAATGTGAAATTAGCCACAATTAAATAATTGATAATTATTTAATCATTATGATTTAAGACAAGAATTAGTATAAAAATGTTACTTGTCAGCTAGGACAATTTTGAGTGTTCACAATAATTAAAATTATTTTTTTAAAATATTAATTTTAAACTATAAAGTTTAAGACACTATTCTACTGTCACCCTCTTGATTTCTTATTATTATCCCTCCTACACAAAGGGAAGATTAGTTCCTAGTCATTCAAAACTTTTATTTGAAATCAAAGTTGATTAGGATCTCATTTTAGTCATTATAATGTGGGGTGACTACTTGATTGATCAACTTTATGTAAATAAAAGAAACTCGAGCTACTATTTTGACAATCTTATATCAATTTATCTATACTTTAATCTTTTTAGGCACCTCTTTTGATCATTACAACCATGAATAAAGTGACCTTCATATTTCTAAGAAATTAAGAGGTTATAGTTTTTTATTAGATAAGCAGGATTTTGAAAGGTCCCAAAACCTTGAACAAAGAGAAGGATAGAGCGAAAAGCACAACCAAACACCAAATAACAACTGAGAAGAAAAACTGAGAAACTACAAAAGACAAAGCATAAAAAAACCTAACAAAAACCAACTACCAACCCAAAATCAGGGTGGTTTAAAAAATTGTTCCAATTTTTTTGGTTTATCTTAGTACAAGGGTCCTTCTCCCCAAATCTAAAATTTTTGAGACAAGAGGAAGCCACAAGACCATTAGAAAATCCTTCTTCCAATCCTGAAGCTTTAAAAGAGGAATCCATTATCAAACAATCTATAGGGGATTTTCCTTCAATATCTTCTTTCTAAACCTCCTCAAAGGAAGTAATGGAATCCTCCCTAGAAGCTATTATTTGATACCCTTTCTTCTAATCAAAGTGATGTTTCTTATTTCTCAAGCGAGAAGTGGAGACATGGCCCACTTTACCACAATAAAAGGAAAATAATTAGATAGTCTTCATGTTCAATCTATTGCACCCAATTTTTGAATTTTGAAAATAGGATAATTTGAATGGGGAGCGCTTGGTTTTTCTCCACAAACACCCAAAATCTAGTGAATACAAATTTCTTCATGAATTTGGTAATCTTATCAATAAAAAAATGTTGCCCAAAATAATTAGCAATAATCATGTATAAATATTTTTTTAAAATTCCACTACTCCAAGGAAAACCTTAGCAAACAAACCCAAATAGGAAACTTGAAAGCATCCTTCAATGGGTTGAAACTAGGAGACCAATTTTTAAGAAAAAGGTCATTCATTCCCATAAACTAGGGTCCATCAACAAGGATCCTAGAGTAATCCTCCTGAAAATAAAAAAGATAAAAACCATTCAACATTGTTGTTATCTTAACTTGGCCTCTTGGTTTCTAAACCCTAAGAGTCCATCTTCTGATAGAATCAATTTTGGGATGATTGCCAAAAAATCTCCCAACAAGTGAGCTCTTAATCTAAGTTTTCAACTTAGAAAGAAGGGAATCATGAACATCAATTTGGATTTACCCATCCTCCTTAACCTCAATAGAAAGTTCCTTTGAAACCCTAGGGGTTGGATCAAGAACAACAATAGGAGGAGAAGATACAACAATCACATCACACTCTAGAGAAGGAATAACATCGACAAGAGCACTAAAGCTCTCATCCATCACTTCATAGTCTAAACCTATCTACAAGTTTGAAGTACCAAAAACCTCAAACTCTCTAGGTTCCTTTAAAACCATAGGGACTGAAACAAGAACATCAACAAGAGGTGTAAAAACAACACCATCCTTGACAATCTCAGACTGGACAATATCAACACCACATGTTGATTGAAGAAACACCATCTCTTCCTGAGAAAAAGGCATGGGGTTTGACAAATTCATAATATTGTGGTCCAACTTGGAAGGGATGAGAAACCCTTTTCTCAGACCCAAAAAGGATTCACCTTCACATACCCCTCCCATAGACTCCCCAAAAATCTTATTCACCTTCAAACAATCTTCCAAGAGAAATTCATCCTCCTCTTCTTCCGGATCATCCACATAAACCTCAATGTCAACCCCATTAGAAGGTAGGTATCCAAAGGAAGTTAGAGAAAAAGGAGATTCATCTTCCTCCACCCACCAAGCATCAACCTCATTGCCTTCCTCTTCATCACCATCCTCCTCATCAAATTTTGTAGTGCAGGAGGAGTTAGCCACACTAGACACAACTAGGGTTTACATGGTTGTAGCAGTGTTCGTCAACATTGTGCTCAATTGTTCATGTCTATTGTTAGCAAGATGTTATAGTTGCAAATCAACATGAATCCTCTTTTCAAAATATTTGAAGAGAATATTTAAAAAAGAGATATATGTCAAGAATTTTTTACTCTAATATTTTCTTTTAAAATAGATTATTAATTTCAATTGTCCTTTTTTTTTTGTTTGTTGTGAAGAGAGAAGAAAAAGTAGATATATTTCCTCATGAAAATGTATGTAGTATTTAGGTTTACAAATGAAGATAAATAGATTTAGAGATTATTTCTCAATAGTGTTAATGAATTATTATTTTGTTTGAATTATAGAATTCCTAATTTCATTTTTATAGGGTTGTTTTCAAAGTAAAACATTTTTTTAATAAAATAGGTTATGGTTGTTGAAGAGTGATTTCTATAATTTGATAAAATATGATTGAATGTTTTAATGATAAGTTTTTCATTAATGAAAAAGTATATATTTATTCTTCTAATTGTTTTAAAATTATAACATGTGTGAATATTTAGATTATTAATATAAATCTTTGATAATTTTTTTTAAAATATTTTTTTTTTCATTTTAATTATTTATAATTTACGTCGAGATGTGTACCACTACAATCGCAGGCATCTGTATACATAAAAATGGCTCCTAAAATCTCGCCAGAGAAAAAAATTGTAACCATTATTTTTATTTATTAATAATAAAAACACATAATTCAACTACAAAAAAGGAAGAGAAGTCCACAAAGGATGCTCAGATAATCATCAGAAAGATGAAAGAAACATGACTTATTCCTAATGTTGCGGCCATGCTTCATGGCCTCTACAAAGATAGGCTCATTTAGGAAGCCATGAAACTATTTGATGAAATAAGGAAGAAAGGAAGCATGCACGAAGTAGTCGTATACACAGCCCTGGTAGAAGGGTTTTGTATGGTGTCGAAGCTCAACGATGCCAAGAGGAATTTCAGAAAAATGCAGGACAACAACATCGTGCCTAACACTTTTAGCTATGCTATATTGACTCAGGGTTTGTGCAAGGATTAAAAGCTCGATGATGCTCTCAAATTTATACTAGAGATGCTCAACAAGGTTTGGAAACCTAATGTTTCCATTTATGTAGCCTTGATCGATGGGTTTTGTAAGGAGCAGAGATTGGAAGAGGCCAAGATGACCATTTCTAATTTCAAGGCCAAGGGATTTCTCGTAGACGAGAGAGCTGTTAGGGATTACATCGATAAGAAAGGCCCATTTTTCCCTTCAGTTTGGGAAGTTATGTTTGCAAAAATTGGATGACGCGATAAAATGTAGGGTTTCAAGCAATTCAACATAGAGGAAAAAATAACTAATTCAAAGTAAGGGTACAAATTGTTACTCAATTGTATTTGATTTTAATTTTTCCTTGCCTAAGCTATGAATTTGGCATTTGGGTAGAATTTAGATGCACCCAAAATCATTATGTAAAATCCCTAGTCTCGGTGGGAAAATTCTGAAATGAAACGAATAAGGCATCTAACCATTCTTTCAAAAAATAAACTCTGAACTAGGGGTCCATTCTGGAATTTTTCATGTAGGGAATAGCTGCAATGAAGGTCAAATACATATAAATAAATAGATGGTCAGACTTAATGGGCTAAAAATAAGATCCTATAAGGAAATTGAAAACAAGAAAAACACCTGGTATTGTAAAATTCATCAGTACCAAACTAATGCATCCCATTCACCCACATAAGGTAATTAGACTGAAAAATTAAAAAAATGACTTCAAAACTAAGAACTAATTTGCATGAACTACACAAAAAAGGTCATTCATTCCCATAAACACCTTCAACAAGGATCCTAGAGTAATCCTCCTGAAAATAAAAAAGATAAAAACCATTCAAATTGTTGTTATCTTAACTTGGCCTCTTGGTTTCTAAACCCTAAGAGTCCATCTTCTGATAGAATCAATTTTGGGATGATTGCCAAAAAATCTCCCAACAAGTGAGCTCTTAATCTAAGTTTTCAACTTAGAAAGAAGGGAATCATGAACATCAATTTGGATTTACCCATCCTCCTTAACCTCAATAGAAAGTTCCTTTGAAACCCTAGGGGTTGGATCAAGAACAACAATAGGAGGAGAAGATACAACAATCACATCACACTCTAGAGAAGGAATAACATCGACAAGAGCACTAAAGCTCTCATCCATCACTTCATAGTCTAAACCTATCTACAAGTTTGAAGTACCAAAAACCTCAAACTCTCTAGGTTCCTTTAAAACCATAGGGACTGAAACAAGAACATCAACAAGAGGTGTAAAAACAACACCATCCTTGACAATCTCAGACTGGACAATATCAACACCACATGTTGATTGAAGAAACACCATCTCTTCCTGAGAAAAAGGCATGGGGTTTGACAAATTCATAATATTGTGGTCCAACTTGGAAGGGATGAGAAACCCTTTTCTCAGACCCAAAAAGGATTCACCTTCACATACCCCTCCCATAGACTCCCCAAAAATCTTATTCACCTTCAAACAATCTTCCAAGAGAAATTCATCCTCCTCTTCTTCCGGATCATCCACATAAACCTCAATGTCAACCCCATTAGAAGGTAGGTATCCAAAGGAAGTTAGAGAAAAAGGAGATTCATCTTCCTCCACCCACCAAGCATCAACCTCATTGCCTTCCTCTTCATCACCATCCTCCTCATCAAATTTTGTAGTGCAGGAGGAGTTAGCCACACTAGACACAACTAGGGTTTACATGGTTGTAGCAGTGTTCGTCAACATTGTGCTCAATTGTTCATGTCTATTGTTAGCAAGATGTTATAGTTGCAAATCAACATGAATCCTCTTTTCAAAATATTTGAAGAGAATATTTAAAAAAGAGATATATGTCAAGAATTTTTTACTCTAATATTTTCTTTTAAAATAGATTATTAATTTCAATTGTCCTTTTTTTTTTGTTTGTTGTGAAGAGAGAAGAAAAAGTAGATATATTTCCTCATGAAAATGTATGTAGTATTTAGGTTTACAAATGAAGATAAATAGATTTAGAGATTATTTCTCAATAGTGTTAATGAATTATTATTTTGTTTGAATTATAGAATTCCTAATTTCATTTTTATAGGGTTGTTTTCAAAGTAAAACATTTTTTTAATAAAATAGGTTATGGTTGTTGAAGAGTGATTTCTATAATTTGATAAAATATGATTGAATGTTTTAATGATAAGTTTTTCATTAATGAAAAAGTATATATTTATTCTTCTAATTGTTTTAAAATTATAACATGTGTGAATATTTAGATTATTAATATAAATCTTTGATAATTTTTTTTAAAATATTTTTTTTTTCATTTTAATTATTTATAATTTACGTCGAGATGTGTACCACTACAATCGCAGGCATCTGTATACATAAAAATGGCTCCTAAAATCTCGCCAGAGAAAAAAATTGTAACCATTATTTTTATTTATTAATAATAAAAACACATAATTCAACTACAAAAAAGGAAGAGAAGTCCACAAAGGATGCTCAGATAATCATCAGAAAGATGAAAGAAACATGACTTATTCCTAATGTTGCGGCCATGCTTCATGGCCTCTACAAAGATAGGCTCATTTAGGAAGCCATGAAACTATTTGATGAAATAAGGAAGAAAGGAAGCATGCACGAAGTAGTCGTATACACAGCCCTGGTAGAAGGGTTTTGTATGGTGTCGAAGCTCAACGATGCCAAGAGGAATTTCAGAAAAATGCAGGACAACAACATCGTGCCTAACACTTTTAGCTATGCTATATTGACTCAGGGTTTGTGCAAGGATTAAAAGCTCGATGATGCTCTCAAATTTATACTAGAGATGCTCAACAAGGTTTGGAAACCTAATGTTTCCATTTATGTAGCCTTGATCGATGGGTTTTGTAAGGAGCAGAGATTGGAAGAGGCCAAGATGACCATTTCTAATTTCAAGGCCAAGGGATTTCTCGTAGACGAGAGAGCTGTTAGGGATTACATCGATAAGAAAGGCCCATTTTTCCCTTCAGTTTGGGAAGTTATGTTTGCAAAAATTGGATGACGCGATAAAATGTAGGGTTTCAAGCAATTCAACATAGAGGAAAAAATAACTAATTCAAAGTAAGGGTACAAATTGTTACTCAATTGTATTTGATTTTAATTTTTCCTTGCCTAAGCTATGAATTTGGCATTTGGGTAGAATTTAGATGCACCCAAAATCATTATGTAAAATCCCTAGTCTCGGTGGGAAAATTCTGAAATGAAACGAATAAGGCATCTAACCATTCTTTCAAAAAATAAACTCTGAACTAGGGGTCCATTCTGGAATTTTTCATGTAGGGAATAGCTGCAATGAAGGTCAAATACATATAAATAAATAGATGGTCAGACTTAATGGGCTAAAAATAAGATCCTATAAGGAAATTGAAAACAAGAAAAACACCTGGTATTGTAAGAATATCATCAGTACCAAACTAATGCATCCCATTCACCCACATAAGGTAATTAGACTGAAAAATTAAAAAAATGACTTCAAAACTAAGAACTAATTTGCATGAACTACACAAAAAATCTGGTAGATGTACCCATCTAAAAACACCTTAAGAACAATGAATGATAAGATGTGTGACATAGCTAAAAATCACATGTTGGTAAATGCAAAGTCAGTAGCTTACATTGCAATGTAAGTTTATTGATAGAAATATAACTAAACCAATAAAATGGTACTCCGATTGACTGTTGTATAAATTCAAACTCATGAATTTAAACTTAGATTAACTCGAAATAAATCGGTTCTTATTTTCCTCATATCATTTTCCCACCTTGCCGAGATGGGTGCATCATACAAAAATCCAGAGCAATGCAGTCAGAGATTTGGGTTCAATTGGAAATCTATGAATAGTTTCTTGTTTTATTCATAAGATTCCACTATACTTGCTTGGATTACTGTTATATATGGAAAACCAAAGCAAGCCGATTGAATATTTGGATTTAATTGGGAAAATTATGAATTGGTTTTCATTTTGGTCACTATGAATCGTAGAACTAGTACATATATACATAGAATTTGTCTAAATTTACCTGTTGGGTCACTAAAATTTAGACGAAGGAAGTATGTAACGAGGTGTGAGTCAGAGGGAAGTGATTCACTGGCATATGTTGATAGGATGGAAAATAATAATGTTGGGGAAGGCAATGGTCAAGGATTAGAGGCTTTTGGCAATGGCAAAGGTGAAAATTATAGTTAGTTCTATGGTGAAAGTGGTGGTGAAGCCCTGGGGTAAAGCACTGAGATAGAATTGATAGGGCATACTATAGGAGTGACAGAAAATGTTGTTTCCTTTGTTGTTATGGCATCAAATTTAACATATGAGAATGTTAAAGATTGTGGAAGAGGTGATAAGGAGGCAAATAAGGATTTTGAGGAGTTTATTAGAGGCTAGGGATATTTGTTGGAGTAAAAAAAAGAGTCACTACAAGATGCTTTGAAGAAACTGGAGGATGCTAGGAAGAAAAGTAACATGTTTGAAGAATATACTCAAAGAATCTCTGAGATCACAATTACATTGAGAGATGAGGCAAAAGAGGTTCGTAAGGAGGTCGATGATGCAATAGCCATGGTCCAGTAGGTGATTGGTGAGGAAATGGGAGTACAAGAGGCATTGAAGAAGGCTAAGATGGTGATGTTTGTTGCAGAGACACAAACAAAGTTATCCCTAACAACATTACAGAAAGTACAGGACAAGATCAAGGAAAAAATGGGATTAGTAGCATCTGATGTTTTTATTAAGTTTACTGGAGATAAGGAAAAAATGGAGAAATTAAATGGCCATGAAACATATAACACAAAAAGAGGGCCAAAAAATGTTTCAAGAATTAGAATCTTATCCCAAGTTGGAGGAAGAAATGGCACTAGACATGATTCAGGATGAGCTGAGGAAGTATGAGGTTGAACTTACAAAACATAGAGCAGATCTGTGCTACATCCAGGCATTGAAGCTAGAGTTGCAAGCAGAAGTTGAGTAGCTCAAGTTGATGTGGATGTTTTGCAAACATGATGGCCTTGGAGCTTGAGGCTATTGTAAGAGAAGAGACATGTATTTAAGACCTTCACATGACCTTCACATGTTGGCTGTGTTGTGGAGGAGCTAGATAGTTCTATTAAATCTGGGCATCATGAGACTTTTATGACTAAGTCAGAGGTCAAAAAGGACATTGAACATGAGAGATTCAAGTATTTATTAAAAGAAACAGAACATGAAAAATCAAATGTTTCATCTCAACAAGAAAAGATAGAGACACCGAAGGATGCTACTAACAATAGCATTCTAAAGGTATCCACAAAGAAGTCCTCATGCTTCTTTTCTGCATCTTTCTTTTCTTTTCAGGATGATGGACCAAAGTTCACCCCAGGCATTGTATATATATATATATATTTTAAATTTTATCCCCAACTTTCATTGGGCCTTTGCAATGCATCTAAACTTAGGTTACTCTTGAACAAACAACAGTAGAAGGCCTCCAGATTTGGTTCTTCTTTTGGTTGATTCATTCCAACTTTCTTACTTCAACTCTTTGTTGTAGGGAATATATGATATAATAAATAATTTTCAATTTACTTAATTATGGGACAATTTTCAGTTGCATTCATCAATTCCTGACTATTTCATTTGCATTAATGGATCCTCGACCTTGCTAGATAATAGATCTGGGATTCATTCCTTTCTTCCTGGTGAGAGATGGCCCTTTAGCCTATTTGTGAACAATAATGGCATGTAAAGTAAATTTAATTTATGGTTATGGCCATTTGAAACTAATATTTCCTAGCCTCTAATTTTACTCTTAAAAGAAATAGATGAACTTTGAAACTGATATTTCCTAGCCTCTAATTTTACTCTTAAAAGAGATATATTGTTCATCTAGGTCATTAGGAGTAGAAGCAATGTAAAAAACTCAGATGGTATACCCCATCATCTTCCAAAACGTGTCCATCATGTGCCCAGGATTGAGACATGAACATGAAATTGTATTTCCTTTTTCAATGGAATCAAAGTCATGGACTCATAAAACTGACCCGTCAGATTGTGCCATTGATTGATACCCATGCAGTTTTTGACATAGTTGGTTTGGAAATTTTGTTTGATGTTGATCCATTTTATGAGATCTTAAAAATCATTTGAAATTGCCATTGTATTCAACCATATGTGGTCATATGGATTGCAAAAGAGGATTTTTTTCCGATTTTTTTTAGTTTCTATCACAATAATACAAAGAAAAATGAATAAAAGGTCAGATGCAACTGACACAGCCTTGGCAGGGTTGACATTGGCTCTATTTCCAGTTTTAGTCTGTTGCCCTCCTTAGTGCATGATTCATTTACCATTTGAAAACAATTCATTCGCCAGGGAGGGTGCCCCCAAAATGCACAAAGGGCTGCCCATAGATTGTAAGGTCTCTATGACTATATGGTTTCAATGAAGCGCCACTATGATTGATGGGGCCAGATTGACCTGAAGAAAGGAACATGAAGAAACATGTTATTGATCCCATGGAGGTTTTGGTTCAACTGCCCTCAAAAAGACTATCTTTTACTTATTGATATTATATTTATAATTTTATATGTTTTTTTAAGATTTTTTAAACAAAAGTTTAATTTTTTGGATTTATTTATTAAAATTTAATATATATAATTTTAAAAATTATTATTTAGAATTTACGGTTAGATTTTTATTTTTAAATTTATTTAAATTTTAATATTTCTAAATATTATCTAAATAGAAAAAATATCCGGATTTTTATTTTTCAAATTTAATCATGATTTTTTCTAAAATTTTATCAGTTGACGAATTTGTTTTGAATTTTAAATTATGTTATTTTTTCAAACTGGGACTTGAAATCAAACCTTGTGATATAGAGTAGAACATTAGGTGCTTTATGAAAATCAAACTAGAAATTATTTTTTTATTTTATTTTTTCTGGTTGGTTTAGTTTGAGTTATTTTTCACATTAATTTTTTACCAATTAGAAGTCATTTGCTTGCAAGCATTTTAGTGTGTACTATCTTAGAATGTAACGAAGGTGAGAATTGATTTTGAACTGATGCCTTATTGTGTTTGATTTGATTGATCCTATTTGTGACATGATTTGCTTTTTAGATTGAAGATTTTCAAAAGAAGAAACATATTGAAATATTTTCTCGATAAGCTGATTACCCATATTTGTGACATGATTTTTGAGAACTTGGGCTATGTTTTGAGGCAATTGCATTGGTCACAAATGGTGTCTTAATCATGACCATCAATAGAGGATAAATTGCATAGCATATGGAAGAACCTCAATGTGCCTCTACACTTAGCTACTTATTATTTTATCTAAAATGTTATGATTTCTAGAAAGCACAGTATAACTAATTGTAGTAAAAGAAGGTAGAGAACCTTATATGGAACCACACGTTTATTCTAATTTTGTCTCTTAGTGATATGGGCGGTAGGAAGGTCATTTCAAGAAATAGGAATTCATTGGAGATGTCATATGATTGGACCACAAAATCCAACCAGATCGAGGTGCGTCAATTTGCAAAATTTGCAGATGACAACAACCATCAATTGGCGAGTATGTACATGGAAGGCTTAGAGGAGATAGTTGATGAGGATGACCATGAAATGTAGTTTTGAACATCGTTTAAGTCTAATTTCTTGGAATTCATGATATATTACTTAACAAAGGAAGTTTGAACTTTTGAAAGAAATCTATAAATATGTACTATGTTTTAGTATTTTTTTGAACTTCCTAAGTGTTCAAAGTTTATTCTTGTATTGATATGGTATGGCATAAATCTTATTTAGTTTAAATTGTAACACTAATAAGCCTCAACTGTTAATAATATCATAATAATAATATAATATAATAAAATAAATTAATAATATTAGATAAAATGTAATAATATAATAATAATAATACAACTAATGCAAGTTAAGTTTTTTGCAAAATGAATTCCTACAAATTTATATATCTCGACGTTTCCTATATAGATTATGTAATAAGATATATAAACTAATTAATTTACAATATCATGTCATTGTTCACAACTAACTTGTACTATTGGATAGGTATGTGATTAAACAACCAAAAATTTTGCATGCACATTAAAATTAAACTTGCCACCATTGAAGGAATGCAAGATAAATTACATGCACAAGCTTACATGTGATGATTTTTGACGTTTCATCGACACTATTATAAAGAAATTTCACTTCAAAACCCATACTATTATAGTAGAAGGAATGAAAGTTTAGGCTTTTTTTTTTAATCCATCTTACAATAAGCCCAAAGTTAAGAAGCAGTTTTAGAGTCGGGTTCATTTTCCCATGCGTTCTTCAATTCCATTTCCTGGGCGCCGGTTTGAGAAGCTGGATCTTGGACAGGGAATTCAGTGCACTTATAAAGAGAAGCACAGATGATGAAGTATACCAAGTTGACGGCTTCGATGGCGGACAGAAGCCAGTAAAAGTAGTTAAGCCGACCAAGGTTGAGATTATCATCGAGCCAATCTGGTTTCCCATGGCGGCCCGTTTTGTCATGAATGACATTGACAAGGATTGTGCTCAAGTAATGCCCCGCCGCAGACGTGCACGAAGAGAGCGCAATGGCCGTGCTGCGCATGGTGGGCGGAAACTGGCTATAGAAAAACTCCAGATGACCCACCATGTGAAAGGCCTCTCCCAGACCCGTAATGCAGAACTGCGGAACGAGCCAAAAGGCGGAAATGGGAACCACGGCCGAAGAATCATCCGCCAGGCCGTGCCTTAGTGCAGTGTTTCGCCTCTTTATTTCGATGAAACCCGCAACGAGCATCGAAACTGCGGAAATAGCGTAGCCGATGCCCATTCTCTGGAATACTGTGATTCCGCGGCCCTGTTTTGTCATCCGGCGGGCAGTTGGAACAATGAGCCTGTCGTACAGCGGGAGCCACGCAATGACGATTAGTTGAGAGAAGACCGAAAAGGAGGCTGCCGGAACCTGGAAGCTGCCGGATCCGAGCTTTCTGTTCATGGAGAGGGCCTGCAGTACTGTAAATGCGTGGAGCTGAAAGATTGTTATTTGGCTCGCGATTCCGCAGGATAAGATGGGTACAGTTGCGATTATGGATTTTAGCCCTTCGATTTGGGTTGTCGAAGAAAGTCTCCATCGTCTGCCCACTGATCCGTCGCTTAGAATGTCTTTCCCTGTTATTATGGCCGCCTTCTCCAGAAACCTGCCGTTCAAACGCAAATATTTGTAAATTTTTATTCAGACGCTTCTATTATCATCAGATAAAGCAAATGTTTATATATAGATTTATTCGAAAGCTTCCATTTTTTTCTTTCTTCTTCTTTCATTGACAGAAGGGCGCTGATATATAGAATTATTAATATAATTTTGAAAATAAAAAATAGAATGTTTGTTTATTTACATTTATTATTGTTAAAAACATAATCAATCAATTAACGTTTCTATATTTTGGAAATAAAAAATAAAAATAGATTGTGTGTGGTCTATTTTTTACAGATTTTTATTCTATACATAATTTATAGAATAGTAATTAAGATTTATATGATTTTTTATTGACAATTATGTTTATTTATCTAATTTTTTATTTAATTTAGCTGATAGACTACATATTGTGTGAGATTTGAGCGTGAAACAAGTCTCATGCGTCAAGTTTTTAACAGTAAATCAGTTGTTGTTTAATGGTAAATTAGATCTGTCTAAGTTTATTTCATTCCATTATTTAACACTTATTATTAATTGTTTAACACTTATTTTTAACACTTATAATTATTAATTTTTTGACACATACTCCAACATTTTAGTATATATAATTTTTTTTAGGTGTAAGTGTTAGTTTTATTAGACGATATGCTACATATAGTGTTAGATTTGAGTCTGAAACAAGTCTCACACCTACAAACCACTATTGAGTCATCACAAAACAAGTTTCAATTGTCATCTAATGGTAAATTAGTTGTCGTTTAATTGTAAAAGCCTCCAAAATCTCACTTATAACATAAAATCTAAATAAATATTCATTTGCCAACTCAATGCAAACATTCTATTTTCATTTGTAGTGATTTTACCAATTTGATGGAAACTTTCTTTTTCCATTTGCATTGCTTTATGTTTTATACATGGAAATATTTCAAAATGAGATAATGCTTAATTTCTTTAAGGAAAAAATACAGATTTGTCTAAGTTTATTTCATTCCATTATTTAACACTTATTATTAATTATTTAATCCAACCATATTCAACTGAAAGTAGCACATGGCATCCATACACACACATGCACAAACACATACTCTCCAACATATTAGCATACATATAGTTTTCTATCAACATAATCCTTGCACCTTCGTTATGTGCAAGTGCTAGTATTCATTTTGAGGAAACATTAAAGTGATAAATGATTCAATCTTATGTAAAGTTGGGTTTGTTTCTTTATATTTTTATCCATCTATATTCATATATATCTTTTTATATTTAATCTAAGTTTATTTATTTACACAAACTTTCTTGTGCATTCTCTATTTATGCCTATTTATCACAATCACCTAAGCACCTACCATTATTTAGTTGTTAACCACCTATTTTTGATAGTTAACCCACTTTGGGACAAGTCTATGGTTGTAGGAATGATCCATAATTGTGAATTTGTCCCCTTTTATTTTCAATTGCAAGTCAAACTCATGAAACTTACCCCATTGACCCTCTTGTCTTTAGCTAACTAGAGACATGTTCAATACAATTTGACTATATGTGATAGTATTTAAAGACAATAAATTCATTCTAATCATCCACAAATCAAGTACACATATTTTCTATTTGCCATCCTAGACCATTGAAGCAATTAACAATGACACGTTAGGCCTAATAAAAGGAGTAAGAAATTGGCATACTCGGGGATTTTCTTGTTTTTTTTTATCATTGTTAAAATTTCAAGGGTTGTTTCAAAAGAGCTTGACTCTCTATGATGAATCAATAGCCCTAAAGGTATTCTTTTGTAATAGAGGAGGACCACCATGTGTAAGGCCCTAGGTCACGAAGGGCCAAGATGCGAAAGGCTGCCCTAACTTACATCAGCTTAATGGGGTGTTAGGATATGAGGGACAAGAATGATGAGGACTATAAGGTCCTTCAACCACTCTTCAAACCCGAGATACAAAATGGGACTAAGCAAGCTGGTTTTCAGGTTCAACATTGCGCCTCAGGAAGCTCTCTGCCCGAGGACGAAAGCACAGTCCTTGGATGATAGTTTAGTGTGTTGGCATCTCTAAAGTGCGTCAGCATCCATACGGCCAGACAATTGAAGAGACAAGGTCAAACCTAGGAAAACAAGCTAATGGCCTAGCTAACTACTACTAAAGGGCCAAAATAATGTGATTAAGTAAACAAATACTCTCTAATGTGGTAAAGTAAAAATGCAAGAGTTAGGGTGGCAAGGATGATCTCACAAAGAAACTCGTTCGCCAGCTAGCTCCTTGAAAGCATGTTCACCTACACACAAAAAGGAGGAGAATGTTGGGTGACTATATAGGGGTTTTCCTCAATCAAACCCCCATTTAGGTGTTTCCACCTCCACAAATAGCCAAGAAAGTGAGTATGATAAAGAAAGTAATATAATGAAGAACACCAAAATCACTACAAAACAGTAAGTGTGCTTACTCAACCAAGTAATGGAGGAGAGGAAAGGGAAGTTTACCACCTCCACCAAGAGCACTCAAGGATGCTTGGGGGAGAAAATGAGAGTACTCAAGCCTCTGCTGTAATGGTATTGTCTCAAACTTTCTCTACTGAAGTGGTGGAATGAAGTTATTGCTGCTATAGAGTGCTTGAAATGCTACTAGAATGCTTGGAGTGAATGCCGGAGATTGCTAGAAGATTGTAGAAGATGAAATGCTTGTTGGAGGAGTAAATTTGAAGGAAAGGGTGAAGAAAACTGCCATATTCGGGTCGGTCGATCGAAGAGGGTGTTACAACTTAACTCCCAATGAGAAGTGTAATGTCTCTGTAGGTTCAACCACAAGAATCTGCCAAGGACGTAAGCACGTCACACAGATGTCTATGTGTTGCATGGGTGTCCCCGATAGAAACTCCTCCATTGACACTCAAAAAAAGTGCCAAGTTTGATGAAAGCAGCGGGCTTAAGTGTTTGGTTTTCTAAGGTGGAGAGGAAAAAAGGGAATTTGCATAAGGGGTACAAATTCACTCTTATACATCTTTAAAAACCACTAACTTCCTAGATATTTAGAAAGAGAAAAGAAAACCATCTTCCATAAGGAAAAGTAAAATAGAACATTGTGTAGGGACAAGTTCAAAATCAAATTAGAGATCTAAAACAATGTATTTTCCCTAAATAGATATGAATTGGTCCTTTGATAGAGCAGAGATCCAACACAAATTTCAAGGAATTTCATTGATAGAGAGGAACTCAAGTTCTAGATTAGACATTAACTATTTTTAGAGTTTTCTTCATCTGGTGCTCACTCTTTGGTCATTAAGCTAAGTACCACTCTCTATTATATTTTATTTCTTAATTTAGTAAGTATTATTTTTCAATTTATTATTTTTTACCACATTTAGTTATTATAGGCTTATTGTGCTTATTTTCTTGCATTTATTTATTTTCCTTTATAATTTGGTGATCCCATCCAATTCTACACAACCAAACCTATTTTGAGAGTTTTACATTACATTAATGTTTTCATCTATCTATATTTTTTTAAGATTACATTCTATTCTTAGATCTAAACTTCCTTTTACATCCTTGTACTTCATTGACATATTTTTCTCTATTAGGGTCTATGTATTTTATTCTAATATATTTCTCACCCATCACACCCACACTTGGATATTCTATTCAATTTTTACTTATGATATTTATAATTTTTCAATCTAAAAGTATGAACTTGAAGTTTATTTTTCTATCTTTTGTTTACTTAGAAAAAGTTCCTATTTAAACTCTAATATGGCTACCCACTCTAATGAAAAGAGTGTCTCTAATGGTGGCCATATTTAGACCAAATTAGATGAACAAGATAATTATTATCATGATGTACATGTGGATAAACAAGATGTTCAACTTACAAATCAAGTTTTGATACAAGCATTACAACTTAACCTCATCATCAATTGGCTAGTATTTTCTATAATATTTGGTAATATATTGGATCCTTAATTTATCTTTCTAATGTTGTATCTAATCCATTCCTCTCCTTTTCTTTTTAATTCAAATACTTCCATAGCTACTACTACCTTCTACCCTAGTGCTACCCCTTAATTTCCATTGTTCCTAGTCTATTCCCTTATAGCTTGCCCAAAAGTTTGCACTCCACATTTCATTACTCTCACTAGAACTTACATCCCTTCTAGCATTTCACCCATATCTACACCTATTACTTCCATATCCACTACTTTCACACTATCCACACATGTAACTTATACCATATTCTTGTTGATGCTCAAAACTACATCGTAGAACTCTAGAAGAAAAACTCTAATAACTATAGAGAAACAATGTTGGGTTTATGATCAAATTTTGGGTGATTTTGACCAACTATCCAAAGTAAAAAATTATTCTACTTTCCTAGGTTTGCAAAGCTAAGGAAGGTGTCCTAGAGATCTTGATAGGATAATAAAGAAAAACTAGTTGCATGGCTTAGCCATACCCTAACATGAATAATAATCATACCTCTATTTATATCCACAAAATGTAAATATATTTATGATTCATAATTCATGGGCAACCTAAAAACCTAGAACATGCATAACTCTTTCAAGATGACTCATAAGTGTTATGAGGAACTTTCAAGATAAATAAAGATAATGCACACAAATACATGGAAAAATGAGATCAACATAATATCTTATATTATCTTGACAATGCCACTTAGAGGTGGCAACCTCCAAATAGAGTATACAATCCAATTATAAATATCCAATATATTTTATGCTAGGTGAATCATTAGAATATAAAGAGTTTAACTAAAGACAAATCCTATTATCTAATATATGTAGGTTAACTAATTTTATTCTAATTTATCATATGGAAGACTCATAAAGCATATGCACCCAACTTATGATAAGTCTCATTTCTTTGGAAATGTTTTGTCTAGTGCAAACCATAACATACATCAAACTTCCAACTACACTATAATAAGACATTAGATGGTCATATCTTCCATCTTTGATGGGGATGTTGAACAATTTGAAGTAGATAACTTTTTTCCAACTATAAAAGGAAAACATAATGGTCTACAATCCTACATGTATGTTAAACCTCTATAAAACTTCAAATTGACATACTTTGGCCAATCCATAGCTTTTTTTTTAGACTGCAGGAATCGGGTAGCATGACCCCCTATAAACTACAGTGCGCCTGGTAAAATTTTTAATGTGACCGTGATGCTGGTGTGACACGCCCTCTGGTACCACGAGGATGGGGGAGACTAGACCTCATTACCAACCTCCTACAACAGGAAAGATTTAGCCAACCGAGATAGGCCCCCCACCCCAATCCATAGCTTTCTAATCAATCTATCTCTTATGATTTCCATCCCAAGAACGTGTTTAGTTGCACCAATATTTTTTATTTCAAATTTAACTACAATAGCTGAGACTTTAATTTTGAAATCATTCTTGTCCCTTTACCAATAAATACCATATCATCAACATATAATGTAATAAATATTAAACAATCACCATTAGATTTATAATAAACATAGTGATCAAATTTAGAACAATCAAATCCTAAACTCAATGCATATGTATCAAATTTATAGTACCACATTCTATGACTATGTTTGAGGCCATACAAATATTTCTTCAATTTACAAACCAAATTACTTGTACCTTTCACCACATAGTGCTTAGGTTGTGTATGTAAATATCCTCCTCCAAATCAACATGAAGGAAAGTTGTTTTCGCATCCATTTTCTCAACCTCTAGATCATAAGTAGTAGCAATATAAAGCAAGAATCTAATGGATGTCATTTTTGCAACAAGAGAAAATATCTCACCGTAATCAACACCCTCAAATTGAGAGTAACCCTTCGTAACCAATGACACTTTGTACTTCTTAATACCTCCATTTGGACCCACTTTTTTATTTAACACCCATTTGAAACCAATAGGTTTTCATCCTTCGAGAAATGGTACAAGATCCCATGTATCATTCTTTTTCAAAGCTTTAATTTATTCATCCATAGCAATTTTCCAAGATTTTGCTTCATAGCTAATGCCTCTTCTATAGACCTTTGTTCATCAATGTCAGTATTCAAAGAAAAAGTAAATTTCCAATCATTAGGTGAATTCCTTTTCGATGGTTTCCTATACCTTGTAGACCTTCAAACAAGTTGAGTCATATCTTCTTGTTTTATTTGTTCTAGCTACAATCTAATAAAAGAAGGCTTAATTTCTCTGGCAATAACACTTCTACTATATATTACCTTTTGTTCTATAGGATCCCAAAGCTTGTATCCTTTCACACCATAACTATATCGAATGAAGATACATTTCATAGCCTTGTTATCTATCTTTTTTCATTTCTCCTTTGGCACATTTGCATATGCCTTGCAACCAAAAACTTTAAGATGTCTCAGTGAAGTCTTGTGACCTAACTAGGCCTCTATCTAGGCATCTTATTAACAAGATTTGATATAGGAGACATGTTAATCAGGCAACAAACAGTGGTAAAATCTTCATTCCAAAACATTTGTTCTAGACTAGCACCACTAGGCATACTCCTAGCATTTTTCATCAACTTATCATGTTTATTCTTTCTACAACCCAATTTTGTTATGGAGAATACATAGTTGTCCTTTGTTTTAGAATGCCATAATCTTTTCAAAATCTATCAAAGTCATTAGAGAAAAAATTTCCACCATTATCAGTCTTCAAATATTTTATTTTATTTCCAATCTACAACTCAACCATTACTTTAAACTTTTAAATCATTTGAAAACTTCATATTTACTCTTTACAAAATATTCCCATCATGTCCTTCTACTATAATCATCAATAAATGAAACATGGTATTTTTATTTTCAGATTGAAGGAACATCTATAGGACCAGGCACATTAGAATGAATAAGGTCCAATACACCCCAAGGTTTATGAGAACTTGAGTAAAATTGAACATGATTTTGTGTTCCATAAATGTAATGCTCACATAAATCAAAATCAAGATTTCAATCAGACAACCCTTCAACAAGGTTTTTATTTTCCAAGGTCCTTAGACCCTTTTATCCAATGTGGCCAAGTATCTAGTGTCATAACATAGTCTTCTCTATAGGTAACTTTGATTAAGAAGAAAGAGCACCTTTGAATACCAAAAAGCCACATGACCATCTATTGAAGATGAAACCCCCACCTCTTCCAATGAAGTAGCCACAATCTTTCTTTTCACAAAAGTACTATTACACTCAACAATTCATGCATCAATTTTATACAACATGCCATATGTAAGACCTTTAGCAATCACCATAGCACCTCTAACCATCTTGCATCCTACATTAGAAAAGAATGCATGCACACCCATGTCTATTGTTTTGCTCATACATATCAAATTTTGTGTTAATCCAGGGAAATGTAACACACCAAATTAATCATTTTTTATTCTACCAGCAGTAAACCTAATTTTAGTTTTACGAAAACCAACAATATTTAAATAAGAATCATCACCGAAGTATACCTTACCTTTATCAAATTCTTCCTATTTAGAAAACCTTGATCTCTATTAGAGGTAATATGAAAAGATGCACCTGAGTCAACTAACCATGCATTATTACCTACACAAATGGCCAAAGTTGCAATGAATGCATCACCATATTCCTTCTCAAATTTAGAAATAAAATCAAATCTCTTCTTATTCTTCTTTTCTTCTTTACTCTCCTTAAAAAAGTGTCTAGCCTTATCACAGTTCCAACAAATAGCTTTGGAATTTCTAGGAGGTTCTAATCTCCCCTTGGATTTGGGTGTATCATGCTTCTCATTCTTCATTCCTTTTTCCTTAGGTCTTCCATTAAAATTTAGGGCCTCCTTGACACTAATGGATACTTTCTTCCTCATATCTTCAAAGAGAAAAGAACCCACCACATCTTTAGTCTTCAAGATAACAAAAGTACTCCCAATAGCCATAACAAGAGAAATCCATGAATTAGGCAATGAAAAAAGAAAGATCTTACATTTATGCTCCTCATCCATTTTGACACCAACTAATTCCAATTGAGCCACAAAAATACTAAATTCTTCTATGTGGTTTGTAATTTTTCCACCCTCTTCCATCTCCAAGGAATATAATTTCTTCCTCAATAAAATCTTATTCACTAAATATTTGGCTTGATGCATCACACCAAGTTTCTTTCATAGTTTTTGTGCAAAATTTTCTTCATGAGAATTGATTAGAACATAGTCTGTAGGACATAATCTAATTAGAACCTTAGCTTTATGGTCCATAACATCATATTGAGCAGCCAGAGGATGATTTGTAGGCCTCATAACATTATCATCAATAGCATCCCAAAAATCTCATTCCATTAACAAATCCTCCATCTTTAGCTTCCACATCTTAAAATTGTTTCTAGAAAACTTATCTACCTTTGTTGTCCTTGATATGCTTTCCATATGAAATTCTTGTAACAAGATCACAAAGTATCTTTTGCACAAGTTCCCACTCAAATCTGGATTAGTTTAAAAAACCTAACAACCCACACCTGAAACCAAAAGTGATCAAGCTTTGATACCACTTGTAAGAAAGCTAATGTAGTAGAATAACTTCTTACACTAATCTTGAGAGGATGGTTATGAAAAAAATTTAGGATATGAATAGTTACAAGAATTTAAACAAAAATAAACATAAATAACCTTCATACAACAACACAGTGCTTTACATAGGGAAAACATTTCGGGAGAAAAAAACCATGCTCCAAAATCTACCCAATATATTACTTAGAAATCAACAAGATTTTAATATATTTGAAAAGAAAGGTTTCTCATAGGAGTATCACCAACCAAAGATCTAGAGGCAACTCAATAGACATAAGGCTCTAACACACAACCTCCATCTCATGAACCTAGTGTCTAGGAGATACAATACATGAAATCATCAAACGAAATTATGAAACCATGAACTAAAAACCTCCTAAAAGGTG
The DNA here is from genome assembly GCA_007258455.2 of Sequoia sempervirens. Lineage (NCBI taxonomy): Eukaryota > Viridiplantae > Streptophyta > Pinopsida > Cupressales > Cupressaceae > Sequoia > Sequoia sempervirens. Next base: position 14,167 of record VDFB02160911.1, on the reverse strand, counting down.
GCACCCATCCTTATCCCCAATAACAAATGCCTATGATATGTCAAAACACACACCACATGTAGCTCCCTCTTTACAACTCATTTATGTGTCCAACATTTTTTTACATCTCCCATTTGAAGAGACCCAACTTCTGGAGGTCATAAATTTTGATTCAAGTGTTTGATTGATGAACTATTTGAGCCACCAAAGAATTCATCAAGTGCTCTATAAAGCTAAAACTAGCTACACCGGTTACGACCACTTTCAAGCCCAAAAAATGCCTCTAAGGCCTTCAAACTAGACTTTGAATTTTTGAAAAATAAAAAATTTAATGTCTTCAAATCCAAACATGATCTTGTGGTGAAACTTTATGAGCATGGTTATTTAGCCAACCCAAATGTTTGAGGAAAATTTCTCATCAATCTGTGCTCAAATGTAAATTTATTATAAATAGTAACCTCATGTAATTGCAAGGTTGAGACACCATTTTCCTAATAGGGGAGACCTTAGATATCCTATGCACAAAGCTTATGTGGGTGTAAGAGTAAAGGGATGCTCTAGAGATAGATAAAGATATTAAAAATGTAGATATAGATGGATTACATGCTTGATTGGGTACATCACAAGTAGAGAGATGGATTACTGACCTGAATATATGTTTCACAAATAGAAAATCAATGGTTGAGATAAGAAAGAGATTATTCAAAAGGATTTTTGGGCTTGCATGGTGTCTTAGGCACTAGCAAATGTGATGGGGACTTCAAGGATGCACAACTTGCAATATAGAAGGCTTGTTGATGGGTCCAATTAATGGCTAGTTTTCTTTACTATTTTATGCTTATATACTTTCATCTGCTAAGTTTCACAAACATTACCAAGACTTTATATATCTTTTATGTGCCTTTCATAGGCTTTAAAGAAGGCTTAAGTATGTGGAAATGGAAATATGATATGTTGACATATGTATGCGTGAATGCATGAATAGATCTATAGAATTTAGCAATAATTCTATGATTAAATTATGGTTGTTAATAAAAGTTTATACCTTAGGGATGAAACTAACATCTTGTAGCTCGAACGATTGTAACTTGCAACAATAGGTTTTCCAGCTTGCAACATAAGGGTTATGGACAGTTGCAGGAGTGAGGTCGAAACAACCAAATGCAACATTTCCATAAGAGAATGAAGGTTCAATCATTTAATGATCAATTGTGATTCAACATAGCATATTCTTGTCCACCGAATAAGAGTACTTGGAGGAGAAGAAGTATATTTTGAGTGAGACTAAATCATGGCGTGACAGTCCTTAGGAACACATCTATGTCATGGAAGTTAACCATTAGGAAAAAATTTCTAAATTAGTTTCTCTTCTCCTACTTCATAATTATTTCTTTTTGTTTTAAGACTAAGTCCTTTCCCTATCTTTGAGGGAGAGTGGACAAATACTGTATGAATTTATTTTCAGTCCTAGAGGAATAAGACTCCTCACAAACCCTATATGGTGGGATCTATTGTTGAGGAGTAAATGTAGTTGCTAGTAGTTGTTGATCATTGTTTCTATTTATTAGTTAATTATTTGTTACCAATTCTAGCAGTAGACATGTGTTGTTGAATAAGAAATCTTCACTAGATTCTTGTTGGATTGTATGTAAGAGATAATATTTTTATGCAATAAATGGAGTTAGTTCAATATCATGATTTTTTAATTAAGTATTGAGTGTTTGACATTTTCTGTGCAAGCAATAACTCAAGAAAGAGCCACTTGAGGTACTACTAATCCACTCTATTTTTTATTTTTAGATTAATTGATGGATTGTTTGAATTAGTTAAGTGGTTTCCAGTTATATGCACATGCAATTCATGAATTCCATTTTGTAGTTTGAATTGAATTATGTAGCTTCATGGTTGTTTCATACTCTAGAGGAATTAGTTAGAGGTTCAATTTTAGCAGTTAACAGTTACAGTCTTGAGTGATAAGTACCTGTAGCATAAGTTAGCAACTTATATTTATTTCCCTTGTTTTACGAATTAGAATTTCATTTCATTTTCCAAAATTTATATATTTTTTTACATGTGTAATTACCTATACTCCATTGATATAGGATGTGTCTAGGATCCATGAGTGCATATATTATGCCAACACTATCTAAATTTTACAAGTTCCTAATTGATAATTAAATGAAGCCTCTTGTAAAAGATGAAATATTCATTAGGATTCCACCCTCTGAGTTGTGTGTCTACCTAGTAGTACCAAGTTAATAAGTTATTAGAGAGGCTCTACATTTTTGGCGTCATGTCGAGGATGGTGCTAAGTTCAAGATTCTCCTGTGTATTTTTAATTACTTCCAAGCTTCCATAGTTTTGCAATCTTGTTTTTAGCATTAGGGTAATTAGGTTTTAGCCATCAACAACAACATGAGTTGTAACTAACAATGTGTAGGAATCGTTGATCTAAAAATTCACAACTGTTGCATGCAGAGGTAGTGAAATTCTCTAGGTAGATTTCTCCCCTCAGCACGTGAAGCATTAGAGGATATTGCTGAACAAAACTTGAATAGAGAGATGGTAGATCCCTAAAGTAGAATCATCCTTGACACAAATATCTATACCAAATATAGAGGAGACTTTCCGCATACACATAAGCATCATGGTTGATGCAGCAGTAGAAGATCCACTAGAGCATGTAACATTTGAATTCCCTATAGCCAACAAGGAGAGGGAAACTGTTTTGAAGAACATACCTCCTTCAACACTCCCTATCAATTATGGACTAGTCACAAAGGACTCAAACACCTTTCTTTTTGAGTTTGATGTGTTATGTTGAAGTTATGATTATACCACAAATGCTCATAGACTCATATTATTTCCAACAACACTAAAATATGCTGCTCTAAGATGGTTCATGTGGTTGGGAAGAGATGTTGTTCAAGTTTGGAACCCAATGAAGACAAAAATCCTAGATAAATATTGATTATTACAAAACATATAGAAAGAGGGATGACATCTTCTGGATGTTACAGAAAGAAGAGCCATTGGAAGACTATGTTGAAAGGTTTCAATTCTACCTCAAGAAATCCCATCAAAATAGACTCTCTGATGAATCCGTGAAACTAGTATTCTTAAGGGGTGTTAATGAAGACTCTATGATGCACTCAACCTCATTGGGGCAGGATACATCTCAAATTTACCATTTGATAATATTTTTTAATTATGTAGAAACTATTCTAGGTCCTTCACTAAGAAGACTAAGGGATATACAGGACCTCCTCTCTCAACAAATCATCCAATAGGGTCTTAAGGGTAAAGTTGAGTAATATTATATCAAACATGAAGGATAATATCATTAGCCACTTGGCTACACAACTAAATACCCTCCATATCAAGAAAAATCAAGAGGAAGCAAAAGTAGCCCTCACAAAATAATGCCCACACTGTCGACAAAAGAAGATCAATTGCAAGTGCAATAAGTTGGCTAATATTTTTGAAGATAAGAAAGGGAAGCCAAAATTTCATGCTCTAGAAGATGAAGATGGTCAAGTGTTTTACATACCTCAACACAAACCATGGCAACCAAGACAAGGTATGCCCCAAGATCCCTTGATAGGTATAACATGTCATTTCTAGGTAAAAATGCAAACTTCCCTAGTTGGAACCCTCAATCTTGGACCAATGTGAAAAAGTCACAATGACTAATGCCTCAATCCAATTGGAATCAACAACAACAAGGCATGTGGATGCAATAGAATTATCAAGGACCAAATTATAATTATTAGTTTCCACCCCAACAAAATCAATGGCAACCACAATGTAAAAGAGGTTAGCAATTGTAAAATCAAAATCTCAATTATCAACAACCACAACTACCCTTGTACCCACAAAAATAAGTCATAAATCCAAACCCAACAATAGTTTCACCAACACCACCAATAGAACCTCAATTGTTGGCACAATCTACACCTAACCTATAATAAGCTTGCCCAATAGGCTTATGCTAATGACACCACACAATACCCCACTTATGGGGTTGAGGTGAGTGATGCACACCTTAGGAAAGGGAAAATACTACTTGGGCCTTCATCAACTCACATCATAGAATTGACTGAAGAGGAACTCCTAGTAGAACCTATGGATAAACAACCTAGGGAACCTGAGTCAAATGAGGTCAACCCAATAACCATAAGTCCAAAGCCTCGATTCCTTGAGATATTAACAGTCCAAAAACATCACTTACTAGCTGAAACTGATTTATTGGGACAGCTCAAGGATGTTTCCATCAAGATACCCCTCATCTAGGTCATTAAGGAAGTGCCCATTAATACCAAAATAGTGAAAAATACATGCCTTAAAAAGCTAGGAAAGAAACGTAGGGACCCTCAGACTATACATGTCTTAAGAGTACTTGTAGAAATTATGTTGGGAAAATAACTTCCCCAAGTATGTAGATATTGGGAACCCTACAATGGATGTCAAAATCAATGGTACTTTCATTAAAAATACATTAATTGACCTTGGGGAAGCCATTAATGTAATGAACAAAGAAACCATGAAATTATTACAACTAATAGAGCTCATACCTACACCTATTGTGTTACAATTTACAAATAGGTCTACAATCAAACCTGAGGGACTTATAGAAGACTTGGTAATAACATTAGACTCATGGGAGTACCCTGCAAACTTTATGGTGTTGCAACCTAAAGCTAATCTTGCAAGATATCCCCTCATCTTAGGGAGACCTTTTTCTGTAACTGTAAATTCCTTCATAAGTTTCAGGTCTCGTAACATGATCATTTCCAATGTAAAAGTAACCAAGAAACTAGTCCTCTATCCACTTTCCCAACCACATGCATATTTGGAGAAAACTATATGGCTTTCCCTAGATGAGGAAGACCAATGCTCATTACAAACTCTACTTACTACTGAACACAATCCCTTGTTAGAAATTCAAGATGAAGATGAATTGATTGTAAACATCATGTCAAACAACTATGATAGGGACCCACAACAACATGGTTGTCTAAAATGTTTGCAAGACCCTCTGCAAAACATAATCCTTGACAATACATTTGAGTCCATTTTTCAAAATTGTCATACCTTATTGCCACATCATTGCATTCCCAACATAGCAGGTCTTGAATTTTCATTTTTTCAAACATCATCCTTGACTTTAGAGATTATGCTGGAAGCAAGACATTAAATGTAAACATTCAATTGACTGATGCACAACAAACTTCATTGTTGAATGTGCTACAAGCACATGCAATTGTATTTACATAGGATTACCATGATATGAAGGGAATAGATCCAAACCTATGCACACATCATATTTACATCAATGAAGACTATAAACCGGTTAGAAAAACCCAAAGGAGAATGAACCATGCAATCCATGACATAGTCAAAGAAGAATTAAAAAAGTTGTTGGATGCAGAATTTATCTATCCAATCTCTAACAATCAATGGATGTCTCCACTAGTAATTGTACCTAAGAAATGAGGGAAATGGAGAGTGTGTGTAGCTACCATGAGTTGAATGTAGCAACTAGGAAAGACCACTATCCCCTTCCATTCATTGACCAAGTGCTAGATTCACTAGCAGGCAAGCAGTAATTTTCCTTTTTGGATGGGTTTAGTGGATACAATCAGATTAAGATAGCCCTGGAAGACCATGACAAGATAACCTTCACATGTCCTTGGGGTCCATATTCTTACTCTATCTTTTCATTTGGGCCATGTAATGTACTTGCCACCTTCCAAAGGGTAGTACTGAGCATATTCCCAAACTTTGCTCATGATTCCATGGAGGGTTACATGGATGATTTTACAACTTATGGGAAGACCTATGAAGAAGCACTTGCCAGTTTGGAGAAAGTACTATAGAGATGTCAAGATCATCACTTGTCCCTAAGTCATGAGAAATGATTCATGATGATGATATAGGGAGTAGTCTTGGGACATTTTATGTATAATAAGGGAATCCAAGTAGAACCAAAAAAAATTGAGGTAATATCAACAGTGTTTGTACCTCAAAAATAAATAGAAGTTAGAAGCTTCCTTGGCCATGTTGGGTACTATAGGAGATTCATACAAGATTTTAGTAAACTTGGTAACACCGCTTGGTCTCGCATTGTCTAAAAGACGAGTTTGAATTTCTGTACAACTTCCCTGTCTCAAATGATGGCCTGAAAGCCCTTGTTATAACCCGGTTCAAGAACCTGGTCTGGTTCAGCGGGTCATTCCTCCGGCATCCGCGAAAAGTTGCTTCCCGATTTGCATAAGATGCTGTTGGGATGAAGGAAGTAGAAACCTTGGGAGTATGTCATTCATTATGAGCAACAAAAATATGAAGGAAAACCCTTCAAACCCATAGTAATCGAAGGAGAATGGCCATAGTGGCTTCATGCAATCAAAAATCCGCAAAACGTTAACTGGTTAAGCATTCCCAGAGATGAGTATACCATCCAAGACTAATAAGAAATTCAAGAATGAAATATTCTTCGGTTTGATATATTCTTTATTAGCTGCAGGTTAGAGAAAGTGGCGTGATGATGTGACGACTGGTTAGTAAGAAGCAAGCTTGCCTGGCTTGTTGATTAGTTTGGTTTCGGTTTCCTGGAATGACCTGGACCGCAGCCTGGATGTTGTAAAGGAATGCATTTGTAGGGTGTTTAATTGTGAAGGCGTCAGCCTTCTGAAAATGAATCCTACCCCTCTTTGATGGAATTAAGGGAGTCTCCCATCAATCTGTCTCCTAGTAGGAAACTCTGGGCCTTTTATGGGAAAATTTGGCATGGAAGTTTGAAGTCGGTGTTTAAGGTGTGGGATGAGCTGGTTCTTAGAGTGATGAAATTACTACTTGGTGAGGAGTTTATGTGTTCATCTAAGCATTATAGAACCAATGATGGCATTGTTTCTAGGTTTCTCACCTCACTCTTGGACCTAGAAGTGCCTTGAGCTATGGCTCTACTAATTGCGAAGAAGTTGGTGTGGGAGAATTTCTTGGAGGGTGCAATGGATGTGATTATTGTTGCAGTCATGGGTGTTGGTGTGTCGCTACCACGCGACCTACAAAGGGCTTTGGTTCCTAAGGAGGCAGTGTAGATATATCCATTCATCATGGATATTTCTGGTGAAGAGCTTAGGTATCACCATGCATGGGTGAGATGCAAACTCATCTTCCTGAAGCATTTCTTGTTTCTGGAACCATTGGATGCAGTGGACTGGTGAATGCCCCTTCCGGATTCTAATTATAAATGTCGGTTTGCTGTGGGCTGGTTCAATGCGTGCAGGTTTCGATGAAAATGCTCTTTGCTCCCTGATCTCCTTCAAAGGCGGGAGCTCTTTGGTATAGCTTCAGGTGGTCTCATGCAGCCGGTGAAGTATGTCTAGTCTGATGCCTGCGGTAGGGCTTTGTGGTTTCCAGGGGGCTCAATTCAGCAGACATTTATACAATGTCATCGTAAAGCCCTTTTCTATTGAACTGTAATATAATATATTTACGAATAAAAAAAATAAGGTACCTAATGAACAAACCAGTAGTTGGTGGCAGGCTTGTGAGATTGTTACTACTACTTTAGGAATTTGATATTACTATTGTAGACAAACTAGGGAAAGCTACTATAGTAGTAGACTTTCTCTTTATAATACCAACCAAATTAGAATATGTTGTAGATGAGCAACTATTTTCTCTCTCTCTGCATACACCTTGGTATGCAGATATAGCCAACTATTTGGTAGCAAGGAAAATAACACATCTCTCACCAAGGGAGAAGAGGCAATTAGTTTAGAAAAATTTTCCTTACTCATGGATAGATGGATATTTATTCTACATAGGGATTGGCAATATAATGAGAAGATGCATTCGAGAAGATGAAGTATATGATATTCTTAGAGCATGCCATGATGAACCTTGTGGGGGACACTTTAAAACAAAGAGGAAAAATCTTAAGATTTGAATACTGGCTATTATTGGCCAACACTTCTCGTAGTAAAGATGCCGTGTACCAACAATAATAAAGAGTCACGGTGATAGATGTCGTATCGAATGAAACACAAAAATGCATTTAAAACCACTAAAGAAAAACAATCTGAGGTTAAATAACTATCTTGATGAAATGGTGGCTGTATATTTCCATTGATCCCATCTAACGCTGTACATCAAATAAAATGTTAAATATACATGGTTTACTACCTGCACCAAAATCAAGGGAGGTCAAACCTTCAATTTGCAAGGGATGGGAATGTCACCAAGTTTCTCTATGAAGATATCTTCACAAGATATGGTGTTTCTAGAGAAATTATCACAGACTAAGGGATAAAGTTTACATCAAATCTAATCACAAAACTAGTGCAAGAATATGAGATCAAACATAAAAAATTTGCACCTTATCACCCTCAAGAAAATGGTCAAGTGAAAGTCACTGACAGGGAAATTGAAAACATCCTCATAAAAATAGTGAAACTCCATAGAAAGAATTGGGAAGCTAGGTTGTAACCTAAAGTAGTTTAAGCTTACAGGACAACCTAGAAGACACCAATAGGATTTACAACATATAAATTAGTGTATGGTAAAGAGGTTGTACTTCTAATAGAATTTGAATACAAAAATTTGAGAATAATAGTCAAATTTGGCATGGATTTATCAACAACGTAAAAGAAGAGGTTGCATAACCTCAATTCATTGGATGAATTAAGAATGAAAGCAATACACCATATTGAAATCATCTAGATGCAAAGGATACATTGGCATGACCAGTTTATTAAGAAAAAGAGTTTAATGTAGGTGACTGGGCACTACTTTATGATTCAAGGTACAAAGATTACAAGGGAAAACTATAGACTAGATGGCTTGGGCCATATGAAATAAAAAATTCTTTCAAAATAGGGTAGTTCAATTACAAACAATTGATTATGTACAATATTCATTGTTAGTTAACGACCATGGGTTAAAGATCTATAAATGGCTATTGCAAAAGGATGAATTCCTTTTATCACTCCAACATCAATTTAAACCAAAGATACAAACTTCATTAACAACAAAAAGCATAACAAAAATATCAATAGATGAGCTACATAGCTCGCCCACTATCATTTCATAGGTATAATTCTATCACATATCACATGCACACATTGCATAGGTGGCATTCAATAGTATTCATTTTTTGAATTAGCAACAAAAGTAGAAGGGACTTGCAACATCACACCCCTAGGTGACAAAACTACAAAAGGGACCTATTACTACATGAGCCCATAACACTTTCCTATCTGTCAGTACATATATAACCATATCAAGTGCATATCCATCATTCCATCCACATATGTAGCAATACACATTTCAATTCATTGCATGCATCTTATTCATTCCATGAACACATAGCCATCACATCACCTTTCTGATTCTCCCATACCATGTAATAAATTTCACTTCACCCATGGCCTACTTCATGCAACCTTTTCATTCATCGCTCCAACACCATTTCCACGTGTCACACACATATTTCCTTACACTTCAAACCATAATTGCACGTATTTCATAACAATCACAACATGTTATTTCAAATCACGTTGCAAGTAGCATTCAACTACTTTGCATGGGTCATATTTCAATTCAAACAATGCCTACAAGTACTCTCTATATTAACTATCATAATTATCATTTAGGATTATCATTCACACATGCATGTCAATCTCATATTTAAATTTCCACTACTTCTAATTTATGACTGCCTAATTTGTACATGATAAGTGAGGACACTCAACAACTTTAGTTAGAGGGAGGGGTATTCAAGACTATATTCCTTAAGTTTTTTGTTTTCAAACTTTTTGTTGTTTCATTTTCTACCATTATCAAGAAATTAAGAGTTTAAAGGAGACAAAAAAAGTGTCCAATAGAAGAAGTAGGAAATATAATTGAGTAATATAGCATACAACATAGAAGAAGCAGTATAATTGGGGTGACAAAACAAAAATAGAGAAGAGAAGAACTAGTGAGTGATTGCAGATTGAAGCATTGCAATGGGGGTGACATTGAGAGAAGGGAGCCAACAACACATAATTTTCTACTAGAAGGCATACAATGCTTTCCTATCTTCCAACAAGTTGGCTAGTTGGGCTACTTCTTGAGACACACAATTTAGTGAAGTGATGACCCAAAAAATTTCTAGTACCTTGAAAAATGATGAAGTATTTGTTAGGGGTTTGAGAGTAGACATATCAAAAGATGGTGTAGCTGAAGTGTCAAGTCTTCCAAGGGAAGGAGAAGAGTTCCAAGTGAGAGCAGATGTAATTACATCTAGGAATAAATTCTCCTTGCTAGGGGAGAATTTGGAATCTTCCTCACAAGGTACCAAACACTTATCTTTTCCTTGGCTTTGGGCCTCTATAGCTTCCCATATTATGAGGTACTTAACATGTGATGGAAGACGATCACTATTATATACAATTCATTTTAAATTGCTAAGTCATTTAAGCCATGGAAGGCATGTGAATGTTCCCAATTTTCTATACAATTTGTTAAAAATAATGTCTTCACAATACAAAAAAAGGAATTAGTCAACACTCACATTTTTGTAGTCACTTTACTGGTGAAAAGGAGACTTAGGGTTCAATTTTCTAATGTTTCTTGGGATGATTTTTGAATTGCAACAATATCAACAACATCATTCAATTACCTAATGAAGAAAATAGAGGCCAAGAACAAGAAATAGAAGAACCTATCACAGTTTTTCGTGAGGGAGAAATGCCCTCTATTTCCCCTATTGCAACACCTACCTACAACATAGAGGAACCTAAAGAGTAGGGTCTATAAGAAACACAACATGTAGCCTCTAATGAGCGGTCCACAACTAAAAAAAAATTGTAAATATCATTTTCTAGTAAGAGGACACCAAAAGAAAAGAAAAGAAAGAGTGGGGCTTCTACTTTAGCACCTACAAAGGGGCAGAGGAATCCCACACAATCCAGGAGGTGATCATATTTCCTAATGAACAAGGGGTCCATGAGAGGAACAAAAAAAAAAGAAAAAAGATGTTATAGTGGTAGAAATAGATATAGAATCAAAGGGGAATGCCCTTGGTGAAGAAGTAAAAACACCAATTGTATAGTTGTTATATTTTACTAGCACTTTTGAATCTGATTAAGAAGATATTATTATTTCCAAAAATTTGAGAAGATCTCTAAAGAGCCCTATCTCAAAAGGGTTTGAGTATACATGTGAGATGGGAGAAGAACAATTTTTGAAAATAGATGGTTTTTTTATTGGTAGAAAGGAATACAAATAAAGATTTGCAAAAAGCCTTGTAGAGGATTAAATAATTAGAGGAATTATTGAAAACATATCAGCAGAAAAACAGTAAGAGGGATGCAAGAATTAGGGACTTGGAAGAAAGACTCCATAAATTTGAGCATGGGTCAAAACTAGAAATATTGGAACAATTTTCTATGGTGGAAACAAAAGGAAAAGATCTAGTGCCATAGAGCTCAATTGGACCCATAAACACCCTCACTGGATTGACTATTGTGTCAATAGGTATTGAATTATGGAAGAGAACACAAGAATTCTCCCAAAAAGAAAAAGAATGAGAAAGGGAGAAAGCTGGAATAATTTCTAATCACACTAGAGCACTTGAGAAGCAAGAAACAAAGATGAAGAAATTGAAAGTAAGAATTGAAGAATTGACAGATAAAACAATGCAACTAATGAAATTTAGACCACTTGCTAGGTTTATGTTTTATTTTTACAGGAATTTTTTTATGTTTTCAGTTTAGTTAGATGATTGGTGACCTTCTTGTTGCCATGAATAGGAAATTTTTGTTCTTAGACACTTTCAATAAATCCATATTTGAGATGCAAGATCAATTGTGTGAGTTTTATTTACACAATTTTTTTCTTTTAGATGAAAGTGCATGGAATCCATTAATGTTTGTAGGGGATCTCCAAATAAGGGCTTTTGTCTCTTATGTTATAAATGAGCACCAAAGGGGGAAAATTCTATAGGAATATCATGAGAAAGAGAAATCTATCCCCTTATAGCTAAGGAAGGAGGCAGTGGACCCAAATGTAGTGATAGATCAATGGTTGGATCTCTTAGATCACATGGGAGTTGGAAAAATATTATGGAATGTAGAGAATTACATTATACAAGAATGAAGGAACTAGTAGCAGGTACCATTAGTGAAGCCTTTAAATTTTTTCAAGTTAGATGGGGAGAGCTTACACCAAAACTAAAAAGGAAGGAACCGCACTCTGTTTACAATTATACGGCCATAATTCACAAGTCTCATAAATATACTTCAATTGCAATGGTAGGAGTTACTTGGTCCCCTTTTAACTTCCATCCTCCTATCCTTATATTCCCTATACCACACTGGATAGGGAAGAAATGAGGAGAAGAAGAAGCAACATAAAACAAAAGGCTAGCAAAGCTCTCAAATAAAAAAGGCTACTACTTGAAATAGGGAAAAGGAGTGAACTTTGTGGTAAATTTCAAAGAGATGGCCCTACAATATAACCTTCAATCGTAAGGATTGCTTGAGGACAAGCAATGGCTTAGTAGGGGGGAAATGATGGGTCCAATTAATGGCTAGTTTTCTTTATTATTTAATGGTTCTATAATTTCATCTGCTAAGTTTCACGGACATTACCAAGACTTTATATATCTTTTATATTCCTTTCATACACTTTGAAGAAGACTTAAGTATGTGGAAATGGAAATATGGTATTTTAGCATTTGTATGTGTGAATGCATGAATATCTATGGAATTTCATATGATTTTATGATTAAATTATGATTGTTAATAAAAGTGTATTCCTTAGGGATGAAACTAACATATTGTAGCTAGAAGGATTGTAACCTGCAATAACAGGTTTTCCATCTTGTAGCATAAGGACCATAACTCACAACAATAGGCTTTCCAACCCGCAACATAAGAACTATGGATAGTTGCAAGGGAGAGGTCAAAACAACAAAGTGTGACATTTCCAAAATAGAATGAAGGTGATCATTTAATGATCAATCATAATTCACCACAACATATTCTTTCCCACCAAATAAGACTACTTGGAGGAGAAGTCTATTCTTGCAGGAATTACTCATGATGTGACAGTCCTTAGGACATGTCTTTGTAATGGCAATTAACCATTAGGAATAGAATTCTAAACTAGTTTCTCTTCTCCTACTTCATAATTATTTCTTTCTATTTTAAGACCAACTCCTCTCTGTATATTTGAGGGAGAGTGGATAGATAATAATTTATTAATATTTTTTCATCCCTAGAGGAAGAAGGCTCCTCACTGACCCTATATAGTGGGATTTGTTGTTGAGGAGTAAATCTATTTGCTAGTAATTGTTGATCATTGTTTCTAGTTAGTTTTTTTTTCTGTTACCAATTACAATAGTAGATGTGTTGTTGAATAAGAAATCTTCAGTAGATTCTTGTTGGTTTTATGTAAGATTTCAGAGTTTTTATGCAATAAAGGGAGTTAGTTTTATATCGTGATTCGTTGATTAAGTAGTGAGTGTTTGGCATCTTATGTGGAAGGAATAAATCAAGCAAAGGATACTTGAGGTACTACTAATCTTATCATGGTCTTGGTTCATGTTTCATTGATTATCCTTAAGAATAAGGTCACCAACTTTAAATTCTCTAACTTTGATCTTCTTGTTGTAGTTGTGGCAAAGCTAATTTTGATATATAAATTTAGATGATTCAAGGTGTTGAGTTGCCTCTCAAGTAGCTTAATCTCATGTTAGATGTGTAACTTGGTATTCTTTATTAGTTATGATGTAAGACAAAGAGATGTGCAATGATGGAAGTTCAATCTCCATTGGAAAGATAGATTCAACTCCAAAGACTGAGTATGGGGTGGGACCTGTAGACATGCAAATTTAATATTAGGAAAGGCCCATAGTGTAGGGTTGAGTTGTAGGTGACAATATTAAGTTAGCATAATTAACAATCTTCTTGATGATTTTGATCAAGGTCCTATTAGATTCCTCTACTAGATCATTACCTTGTGGGTAGTAAGGGGTGGGACAATGATACTTGATATGGAATTGTTCACATAAGGCACAAACTTCATGATTGTTTAAGGATTTACCATTATTAGTGACAATGGTGGGAGGGATGCAATAGCAACAAATGATATGGTGGAGGATAAATTTAGAAACTTGTTGACTTGTGTAAGTGAG